>QMFG01002003.1:2897-27993 GCA_003314545.1 Ramaria sp. MG151 | reverse complement strand
GTCCTATAAAACTTATCACTTTAGATTTGATTATACTTCGAAAGAATGTAATCATACTGGGTGAGATTGGCGTGAACCATATGGTTCATCCAATCCACGAGATAGAATCCTTTCGGAATATCTATCTCTTCGGAATAATGCACTTCTTCGCAAACGTTCCAAAAGCCCTTCGCTTTTACTGTAGGATTACCTTTCATTTTCGAACACCATCCTCTTCATGTGGAAACATTTTCCAATGTTATTGCTAACAATACATTTGTCCATAACATTTATCCTTGATGATTGAATTCTGACAAGTATGTCGCCAGCTGCCATGCAACGAAGGAAGCAATGTGGCTTCGCAGATTACTTGAACTCCTGGGACATCGACAGTCTACCACCATTATCCATAGTGATAATGCTGGCTCCATTTCTCTGACCAAAGATGCGGCCTTCCATGCCAGGTCGAAACACATTGATGTCCAGTTCCACTATACCCGTGAACGTGTCAATGCAAAAGAGGTTCTATTCAAGTACCTGCCCACAGCTGACATGCCTGCTGATATAATGACAAAAGTGCTTGCTCGCCCCAAACATGACAAGTTTACGACTCTACTCGGTCTATCTGGACACTATGACAACTCACCGTTACCACAGTGAGGGGAAGTGTTGAAGTTATTCACAGCTACGCATCCACAGCTGCGCATCCACAGCTGCGCATCCACAGCTGCGCATCCACAAACTGCGCAGCCACAGGCTTTTCCATCCACTCGTCTCTGCAACATATATAGAGAGACAAGTCCTTCGAGTCACCTCAGTCCGTTCTATCTACAGACAACTGAGGTGAGACACGCTACCTTTCTTTTATAACTTGATACTTATACATGCACATTATATGTAGATTACTATTCAGGTGACAATAAATATTAGTCCGTTCTATCTACAGACGACTGAGATTACTATTCAGATCACAATAGCAGTAGCCCCCTTGTGTATGATGACTATGTGTCATCATCTTGGTTGAACTTGCAGATATGATCCATCAGTCTATACAATGTGATCACCTTGTGATGTTGTTGACCTCCATGTATGTATTGTTGTTTAACTTGATTCGTGCAGCTTGAGACAAGGGTGGGGGCCCAAAGATAACTGAAGAAAAAATGAAAAATGATAAGTGAAATAGTAACATGATACCTTTTCCTGCTGCAATCCATGTCTGTCCTTTTTTCTTTTTTTCTCATTCTCTCAACACTTTCCAGGTCATATCCCCAGGTTGACAATAATATCCTTTTCCCACCATATGGGAAGCCAACAGCATGCATTATCAAACAGGTTTCTTTGTTTTTCCAGAGCTACATATCTTGAGGTTGTGGCTAGCTTTGCTTTGTAGTTCAGAGTAACATGGTTTAGTCACTAAATATGGGGGAGGATGTATGTTAGAATCTCAAGCATGTCAAGGAATATAGGAGAACGCCAGACCCTAGTTCCTCATTGTGAGTGACCAAGATAAATCATGTTGGACTATTGTGATGAGTCATGCAGAAGGACTCACTCGCCAAGGTCAACCAAATATCACACTGAAGCTCACGCTCTTCCTTGATCCACTAGTAGTTAACAATCACTAACCCAAAAAGGGTAGCAAATTCATAAAGAGCTATTAGGAGTGTGGGCCAACATCTCACAATTTACAGGTTTGATGATCATAAGATCATGTAAGTCGTATATGAAATTGAACTTTTCGATACAAAAGGATCCAAGAAAGTTTAGGGAATGAATAGGAGTTAATTGGGATTGTTTTTCAGAAGCCGAACGTTAAGTGCAGCTTGGATGAACCTGCGGTTCAAGCCGTCCGTGGTTTTATACATACGATCGTACCTATGTAGACAATCTTTGTCAATGTTCGAGTATAATCGTTAGTACAAACTTGATAACGTTGCAAGAAGGCCCCTGCTCCGCCCCTTCGATTCGACAGATCCCCGCTGTATGCGTTACGACTTTCTCCGGTGCACGGGGATAACGCACCACTAGCATTATCACACTGCGCCTTTCTCCTCCACGCTCATGGCTAGTAGATAAAAAAAATTTTTATGATGTACTTCATTTTTAAGACCATACAGGCATCAGTACAACCGACAAGGTGGGGAAGCCAACTGCTGCTAGAAAAAAGTTCTCTCCGTGGCCCAAGCCTCCTCCTATGGCTAATTTGGGAGGCGGAAGATTAGAAAATTGACTGGGGAGGTATCACCCATTGGAGAGACAAGAGACATCGAGAAAATCAAGCCAAAACATACTCAATACGGGGAAGGGATCCACGTCGCGCTGCGTCTATCCCTCCACTGAAACTTGATGCATTGGATGTTGAGCAACCTGGCATTAGTTGAAGATCTCAAGACAAATTTGAGGGTAGATTTAGTCCAATTACACAACAATTATATACGCGCAGAGAGCTATGTCATACACATCTAAATTACTTTGCAAGTCCATGGTTACAAGTACTTATGAGTCGCCTGAGGATCGAGTCTTAAATTCCATCCACACTGACGTTATGAACAACATCCAAGTGAAGAAGATCGCTCCAGCACTCATAGCAGAAAATACTCTCCCTCTTCGTCTCTCACCTTCCGATAACGTCCGCTCACTGTTTGACACATCGTCCGCAGCCTGAGTCTCGGTGTCGGCAGACCCAGGTGAGCTCAGGAGCGAAAGATGCGCATCATCCTCGCCAGCACGGTGCGGCTCGTCATCATCTTCATCATAGGACGATGGGACTCGTCGATAGTCATCGGATATAGCAACTGCTTCTTGGCTGTGGATTGCCTTCCACCTCAGCCAGAAAACACCAGCCATCTGTGCAATATTCAAATACAAGAAAGCATCGAGCACTGACTGCACCGCAGCCTCGTTGGTGAGTGTAGGTTTAGAGGGGCTTTTAGATTTGAAATCCAAGACCAACCCGACAATGGTCTGCATAATAGTTGATCCACATGATTCGAGCTGGGAAGTCTTGTTAGATACAATGGAAACAGGTCTGTTCCAAATGAGCCTACACTCTTATGAGCACCTAGAGCGGTGGAAACATATTTCAGCGGTACGAGGTGAGGAACCATAAGTACAAGTAGTACTGTAGGGAAATAAGTACGCGCGCAACTGAGTGTAGTCCAGAAGGCTCACAAGGAGAAAACCCGTGGCCTAGTCCAAAGGATAACACGGCGGGGATGGCAGTATGCGTGAAAGAGGATGGCAATGCTAGCCAAGTGTAACAGACCAGTGTAAGGATAGACGATAGAGCGAGTAGACGATGGACGATGTCCTTATTCTTTACATAATCAGTGATATAGCCGCACTTTTAGAATGTTAGATACTGAGCAAGGGTTATACTGAAACTCAGCTTACTATAGGGTATAGGAAAACGCTGCCTGCTAAAAGGATAGAGGCCTGCTCGGCGGCAGCACCTTCAGAGAGATTATATCGGTGCTCGATAATATTACTGATATAAACCATGTGTCAGGGGGAGTACAATGTTACTCGATCAATCCACTCACGAAGCAAGATGAGTGAATGGAATCCAAATCGTTCCACATAGAATATTGATCCCAATATATAGCCAGAAAATGTCTCCCAACCTCGCCAGATCACTCAGCTTCACCTTTCTCTTCTCAGCCACCTTCTGCAAAGCCGCCATTTCTGACATGTTCTCAATCGTGTCCATCGTGGAATCACTTCGTCTCATACTCTGCCGCTGTAACTCGACGGGCTCCACCTCCACTCCAGCTCCAGCCGCAATCTGTTTACTCGCGAAGACATAAATCAAATTGATACAGAAAGAAAATGTCGCCAGCAGAGTGGAGGCAATGAACGGTGCATGAGGATTCCATTCCGAAAGAGGGAAAGAAGTCCACGCGGAGACGAAGGAAGCTCCTTTGCCAGCTACGAGTCCTAGAGCTAACGAAACACCGAGCCCATGTTGGTTAAAGAATCGCACAATGATAGTCTCCTGCACGACCGCTAGTGGACTGATGCCAAGTCCAAAAATAAACATCCCGAGGATCATAATTTTCATGTTGCTGAATATGTCCCCAAAGAGGAGAATCACCTGGCCGGAGAGAATAAGAGATGTAGCGACGATGCTGCTCAACGTCGTTCCAAAGCGTGCTGCCAGTAATCCGCCGACTGTGTATAGGTAAGTGAAAGGGACCCGATGGGGAAGTCGCAAGCTCTGCAACTTTGCAATGCTTACCGAGCGGCGTCCAAGTACTGTTCAAACCAAGCGCAGCGATGAGAAGACTAAATTCAGCATTTGATGTGCCCTTTTCGCGACTGAGACGTGACTTGAGTGGCCCTAAGGTATTCTGACCGCTGAAGAACATACTCACACTGAGACTTTTTCCATATAACCCTCACTTGGAAGAAACTCACAAATGGCTACCAATACTCAGCGAGCACGCACACAGCAGTGCCAGGCCGCGAAAGAAGAAGGCTGTTCGTGGTTTTAATGCCATCACTCGCTGCAACCACGACAAGGTCGATCCCTGACGGGAATGTTCAGGTATTTGTGGGGTATCTTGTAGCATCCAACAGATCTAAAAGGCCATTAAGGGAGGTGGAGGTGGAGGTTGCGCCTGTGCCGGCGCTTGTTTCCGCAGGCGGTGGCGGCCAAGAAGGGCTGTACCCGCCACAACATTCTTAGTAATTGCTGGATCTTGCAAAGACGCCCTAAATGTTATACGTGCGTGTGAGCTGAACTCTAACCACAAATGAGTTGTTTTAACAAGAGTTCACATAAGCCACCGTTTGCCTGTTTAACCCGAGTGTCATGGGCACAAACAGCATCGAATAACCGAAACCCTAATACAAAAAAAAAAAGCGCTACATACAGTTACACCAGTCCTGATGACCTGAACTGCGGTGCCATGGCACATACCAGATCTGCTCCAGATTCATGCCGTAATATCAAACAATTGAGTCTACAGTACCGACAGCAAGCGACGCCAACCCAGTGGTGGTGGCTGGTCAGTGTTAACGTTCAGCGCTCAACGTTGCGATCAACTCTCTGATGTGCACATTGGCGAGTGATCGTCGGTTCTCGTTGAAAAGAGCTAACTCCGTAGCAAGCGAAGAAGATTGCTATGGCCTCTCTTCCGGAATTCACCGCTGCATCTTGATGACGAGAGAAGTGTTTACTACAAACCTAGTAAGTCGAATATCAAATTGCTGTCAGAACCTAGGAGCATCGTCACCAACAACAAATGACTGCAATACATATGAACTAGGACTGGTCCGACTACTCACTACTCCCAACCACCTCCTCAACATGCCTCACGCACTCCCCGTCCCCGACGAAAAAATTGCATTCCTTCTCGTAACAGGTCTCTGCTCTGGAATGTCTCTAATAACCTGTGGATTCGTGATTTTTACGTACGCGTGATTCATAAACTGCCATAATTGCTTCGTCTCACTTGACACAGCATGGGGGTATCATTTAACCTTCGCAGTGACCGAAATCGACAACAGTTTTTAGCGTTGGTCAGCTTTTGTGCCGCAATTTTCGGTACTATAGGGAATGGTATTCAAGAAGGGCATATTGGATCGAGCCTCGGCCAGAGGATTGTCTCATTCTTTTTTAACTGGTTTGTGCAGGTGAGGTCCACCCCTCTGTCACTTGTATCACCATTCATTTAATACTCTAGCTCGGCCTCGCTGGCATTGCACATACCAGTATAATTCGGTGAGCCAGCTCCTCTCGGGAATTTACTGTATCTAACGCACGATATAGTCTTCTCACAGCATTCCTCAGGAGCCCGGCACCAACGATGCTCAACCGAGCAACCCTCATATGCTGCATTTTCTATCTCTTCACTCTCCCGGCCATGACACCGACGTTTATCACCCTCACTCAGCCGTCTGACACTGGTGTTAAATCGATCGCTCGCAACATGAACATTGCCTTTGTTTGCACCATCGAATTCCTCGCCGTCTTCTCCGATATAATGCTCTTACGCCGCTTCACCAAATATAAAGAGAACAGCGATCGTGTCAGATTGCAAATGGTGAAGGACATGTGGCTTGTCTATGTCTTTATCTGGTTGAGCATATGCGCTGATATTACCGCCAAGGTACGTTCTCTAAGAAGCCCCTTTCCCTGTTCATTCTTATATCCTAATTTTTTTTCCTTTCAGATTTATCGCAATGTGACGAACACGTTGGTCGCGGATCTTACGATCACAAACCTTACACTCACGCTCCGATGCATGGCCGCACTCATGTATGGTACGACAATACACCACGCTCACGAAATCTCCTCTTTGCGCTCTGTTACATACACCGACTCATTCACCAAGAACCAAGCGAAAGCTTTTAGTCCAACTGGCGGGAACTCGGCGATCAGATTGTTGGATATCGAGCGCGCGTTGCACAAGTGACTGGGTACAGACCATGTCACTGTGGTAAATGGCCAAGTGTCGCAATATAAACTTATTTTGTTTTTCAATACCCTTGGCTGTCGATACCCGTGCTTCTCGTGTGTTTGTATCCAGATTCAACCAAAGTAGGACACCCATGACAAAGAACATGATTTATATCACCATTACAGCAGTCATTCAGTCCCTCATGTGAAATCTGACTAAATCTGGCTATACCCGCTGCTCCGTGAGCGCACAATTCTTTGAAGAGTGATAAAATATGACGTAATTAACTGGCATCAGTCTTTAGCTTCATATATATCTGGAGATCGAGTCAAGATTGCGAGGCTGTCGCTCAAATAAGAAAAATATCGCAGGAACTCAAGAGTCACCTAAGTGCTCCTACGTTGCCACACTTCTGAACGAGAGGATACGCCGGGTCACGGAACATCGAACAGCCTCAGCTAAAGCACATGTGTATTGACCACGACACCGACTGATGATTGGCGAGAGGCGGATAACTCATTGGAGATCGCATCAGAGATTGTTCGCAGTAGAAAAACAAGTGCAAGAGGGTGTATATTGCTCATGATCCCATCTCGATACTCGTCGCCAAGGCCAGTGAATTCGAAAGTTAAGATTTTACCAGCATATACTCGATTTGCTATACAATATAGCAAGCACCGCAAGAAACATCATCTGGTTGAGGAGGCTAGAAAGTGGGATAACTTGAAGAGTGAATGAACCATGTCTGTGGCATGATTCGAGCTCCGGATCAACCAGCAGGAACAATCGTCACAGATTGATATCAATCTCCGACGCAAGATGTCCCCATACCCCATATGGCATGTAAAGCACCAAAAAGGGAATAATTTTCAATTTGGGAATATGTCATGTGTAAAATTGATATGACTAATGAAGTCCTAAAAAGTAAAATATGGCTTGAAAGAAAAGCTATTTTCTGCTTTAGAGTGATTTTCAGAAATTATGATACTCTACTATTGCAATATCAATACAAAGGTATTGAAAGATATGGAACTACTAATTTGGAAGCTCTTAGCATGTTTGGATGGTTCCCGGAGAGAGAAAGGCATTGGTGAGAGAGAAAATACTGAAATGTTATTCAGACCGGTGAGAGTGCACAACTTTTAACATGTTCAACATATTTCAGTACGTGAATAGTACATAGTTCAGGATGGTACTATACCATTCAGGCATCTGAAACCCTTTAAATGCTCAACAGTCTTCTGATATGACTACCTGTTTCAAAGTTTCACACTCACTTAAACAATAAACAATCAAGATTAAGTCTCAGTCACACCTTGAAAGTAGATAGCCGCTGCCTCCTAAAGGACTGCTGAAGTGGAAAGTAGTGTGTATATGCCCCCCCTCCTGGGCAGGCTCGGAATCTACTGTAGGAAAAAAATGTGTAGGTGTGTGTGAGAGTTACAGAGGCCTGTATGTATATAAAAGTTAGATTGGACAAAGTGTTCTTGGACACCAATTCATCCCAATAACATTAGTGGGTAATTTCAGGCATTGTCCTCATAGGGTGGAGTTGAAAGAGACAAAGTATACCACCACTACTCATGCAGTAAAGAAGCACCCTGAATCCAGATGTCTTGTTGAAAATTGCCCACCTGCTCACACTGTCTGTCAACCAGTCTGTGATTTATGTTACCAAAAATGATCAGCTCCTGCAAGAAGAGATTCTGCCACAAGTGCAGACAGAAGTCCTAATGAGAGAAGGTCAACTCCTCTAATTCTTGTGTAAACTATTTACAAATTTACAAAAGGCGGCAGCTGAAACAAACCGTAGCTGAACTGGTGGTGGCATTGTGGGTCATCCATATGAAAAGTATTTTCATGAGGGGATATACCTCTAGCTAAGCAACATCCGCAATATATTTCAAGGGTCAGTTAATCATTGGGCGGGCAAATGTCTCCTGCTCATGAACGGGTATTCTATACGACATACCACCAGCTTTTCGCGCTACTCCAGGACGTTCCAGGACGTCACGCATCGTGAATTTGTATGTGTTCATTCCCCATCGACATCCCAGTATATGTCTTTCCGGTGTTTCCGATTGCGCTTCTTGGCATCAAGCTCCCGTCTTTTATTCACGTGTCCCCCGTGCGAGAACGCATTCCAGTTCTCCTTGAGCCTCCGAACTGTCCCCCAATGCTCCTCTGTGACAGCTAGATTCCACTCTTTTTCAACGTGCCAGCCTTTGACATCTGCGATAGTAGTAATCATTTCCCATGTCCGCTCGGTTGACCCACGTACATCGTGGTAGTCTGACTCAGCTAGAATGCGGTGAGGGTCGCAAGCAGAAATGAGGGCTCTGTGGGACGGCGAACGAGCATTGATGGTAGTGGAAAGCGACAAATAGACATTCGGGTGACTTTTCTGTAGCCGAGGTATGGATACTCATACATGTGTTTGCAATTATAATTACCTTACCTCAAGGGTTAACCACATTTCGGGACTCATCCCGCAGGAATGCATGTCGAGACTTATCATGTCCCACCCTTCTCCGTAGCGTTTCGACATACGATCGATAAGCTGTAAAGTGGCCTGTTGAGCTTTAACGCTATGAAAACTTACGTTTCGTTTGAGTTCAACAGCCAACTGTAGCTGCGCTTCAAGGACATGCATTTGATGCTCCAGCGGTACGGTGAAATCTGAAAGTTTACGCTGTATGTTCGGATCTGGGGACCAAGGAATACGAAACGAGCGATCTAGCCCTACTTCCCCTAGCATCGCATTCGGAAAGTCCATAAGATTGGCACGAAGCATTTCCAAAATATCCGACAACAAGATTGGTTCGGGAAGGTCTTGAAGGAGTCGCTGCAGTGGCTCTATCATGTCCTCCCGTTGTGCGCTGTCTATCAGTAATGCACTGTAATGTTGCTCTTTGGAAATAGGAGGATGAAGAGAAATCCAATGAGTGAACCAAGGGTGATATCCTTTGTTCACAAGAAACTATGAGAATTGATGTATCCGAGCTACCGCGGGAGAAATGCTAACCAAAGCACGGAATCACTTTGTTAGGCCATTTTAACGCTAGATCACGGACTAGAGACTGATCACCCTGCTTGGTTGCCCTATATGAATTTGAACAAACACGTTCTAGAGATTAGATAAAAAACAAACATGGCACAGATCTTGATAGAGAGGGAATCCATGGAGGAAGCCTCTATCACGGAGTCTGTCGGATGGCAATGAACGTCCACAACATGGGCCAGAACTTCAGGAACAAGAAAATGCTGAGATTGGCTAGTAGACATATTCCTGTTCGTGTCCTACCTCCAGACTGCGGAGTTTGAACTATATGTTCAAATTGAGCCTTTGTCGAATCAAGAGCGTAATTGCCAACCATCACTCAATCAGGATGTTTTGTCAAGGGATTCCTCCCATTGACATCTCCCCTCCAATTGTTTCATCACTTAATTCACTCGACAGATCTCAGTTTTACAGAGAAATACCAGTTCTCGCCGTTCGTGTAACTCCAGCCAAAGCAGGCTTATTTCTCAAGTCGCCTGCGATGAAAGAGTGTGTCATTTCAACCGCTTATGATACTACAAGCTAACAACAAATTTTAAGGTCTCTGCTTCAGCTCCCTAAAGTCAAGAGTGTCATTTTCGATCCGGAGCAGCCAGGGGAAAGACTTGTCTTATTGGGAATAGTCGAAGAAGGTAACCTATCGCAATATTTAAAAACGATATAGTTTCATTATGCATTATTATGCATTACAGCACTCTTGCCAGCTATCGCACGCGAATTTGTGGCACGAGAGGGTCTGGGCTTAGTGCCATATGTAGTGAAATTGGATTATACCTACTGGACCACAGGCATTAACCCTTACATGTCCCACAGGGTTGATTAACGCTAACACTACTCAATAGATGAAATACTGGATGCAATTTTACCTCCTGACCTCCCTGAAGGTACCCCAACATCCTTTTCCACCGCGGGACATTTAGGTACAGACACAAGATTTGTTTTCCTGTGTCTTCTCAGAAACATTCTTACAGCACATGTTAATTTGAGAGATGAATACCTACCATATAAACACATAATCGGACAAGTCATTCTTGACGTAAATTTTTTCGTTCACAGTTTGCGAAATGGATTGACAGCCTTCCAGAAAAATCCCAATATTAGAACAGTTGTCAACAAGTTGAATAACATCCACTCCCAATTTCGCTTCTTCGAGATGGAATTACTAGCAGGAGAACCTGATTACGTCGTAGATGTGGTAGGTCAACGCTGGAGATCATTATGAAAGTCAATGACTTATATTATATATTCTAGAGTGAATCTGGCTGCAGATTCACCTTTGACTTTACCAGAGTCTATTGGAATTCTCGCTTACATCACGAGCATGAACGGCTGGTGTCTTTATTTAACCAGGGTGAGGTAATTGCGGACGTTTTTGCAGGTGTTGGCCCCTTTGCACTACCCGCAGCTAAAAGGGGGTGCGTAGTTTTTGCGAACGACTTAAATCCAGAGAGTGCGAAGTGGATGAGGAAGAACGTCGAGCGGAATCACGTACGTTTCTGCTAACTTTCTCATTCCCAACGTTCACACATAATAAATTCAGGTTCAAGAATATGTACGGGTGACCTGCATGGATGGAGCAGCATTTATAAAGCATGCAGTCCAAGAATCTTGGGATGATCCTTTTCCTGAGCTTGGGCCACTTAAATCGGCTAATCAAAGGGCGCGAGAGGCGCGACGACGACCCTCAGGTATTGCTTCGTCAACTTCGAAGGGGACAAGACGAATCTCCCATTTTGTAATGAATCTTCCTGACAGTGCTATAACATTTCTCGGGGCTTTCAGAGGGCTGCTCACAGGACTACATAAACACCCTGACTTTGGAAGTGTTTACCGTGATCTTCCGATGGTACACTGTTATTGTTTCACCAGAGAATTAGAGCCCAGCCGAGCAGAGAACGATATACGCGAGGTGAGTACATCGATGTTGTCACTAATCGTATAGAATATAGTAACGTTCTCGTGTAGCGGGTCTCGACCTCGCTCGGTCATCAGTTGTCGGGCAGTGAGGCAATACATCTAATCCGTCGTGTTGCTCCGAACAAAGACATGTATTGTATATCATTCAGACTCCCTAATGAGGTCGTTCTATAATAGCTATCGCTTCTCATTCCAATACGAGCATCGGCTTATGTCAAGTATCTCTTAAGCGACCCATTTTGTCACAGCTCTGGGTCTGCAACGCATCCTTTGAGGACATACTATGGCGCTTTATTCCAGCACTTACATAAGAATACATATCTTGAACACCAAATGATAAAGTCTAGTTTCAATACTCTGTTACCACTCGCACACCCTGGTATTCCCCTATCTTCCAACCATGGCTTTCGCTCGGACAAGCCATGAACATCTTGCTCCGGGGTATCTTCTTCTTGGCACTGACAGCTTCTACAAGCTGCAAAAAAAAAATCACGATTATCACCGACGTATACTTGATAATATACGAAAAATATAGCAAACTACTCACGGCAGGCCCGAAACATCCTTGGACGAACATTAGGTCAATGGTAATTGTCGGAAAGGCTTTATCTATAATTTTGATGTTCGGAACGAGCTCCGAAGGAATCGATTCTAAGTCTTGATAGGCGTGTACAAAGATGACGTGAGATGTGCTCTCATTGTTGCGGATATAAAGTATGAAGTTTGCGAGGTTTTTAATCTGATGATGAAAGGTCGTATGTAAAGCACAGCAAGAAAAAGAAAACGACTCACATCGTCCCGACCTACCCAAACGCAGATGGGATGTCGGCGGGCCCGTCTAGCGACTTCAACTATTTTCATCTCCCAACTTGCAGTCCAGTGAATCTTCTGTAGTCTGCTCTGATAATAGAACCATAACAGCGTCCTGGTTGCTAAATCTTCTGCTTGCATTGCCAAAAGTGGAAGAAGCGTGGCCAAGAAGTATATCGTGAATAATGCCAATATCTTTGGGCTGCCGAAATGAGACATGGATTGATGAACATAAATGATAATTGAGCCTGCATGCACCCGGCAATGGACTTACTCAGGAACTATGTTTCCTATGAGGAGAATTGTGACTAGGACCAGGGTAAAGGAGACTGCTAAAATGCTAGATCGATGACTACGCGGGAGTCTATCGCGATTGAGTTTGAGAAGTAGATCACTCAAAACAAACTAGACATGCGGTGACGTTAGTAACGAAAATGTTGCTGAGACTCTGATTCAACGCGCACCAATAGAAGGGTGGACAAGAAGGTGACTGTAAATACAGAAGAGATGGTCGAGAGACTGAAAGCAGAAGCTGCGTATAGTAGGATGTTGAGGGCAAAGCAGAATATGATCAAGATATACTGGGAGCCTGTCACGGGGAGTGTCTTCAACAGTGCTTCTGAAATCACTTGATCCCTGCATCCAGAATTTGCATTAACACCACGCAAGATATTTTGACCCTTACGTACTTTGCAAGCCTTTCGAGCAGTGCACAGGCTGAACAGATCCCATCTATGACACCACCGGCCAGAACTAGAACGGCATCCACCACGATGAGAATCCTTAGCCATCGTCCAGCTACTATTTGTGCTAGAATGGAAAGGATATTTGTTCCAGAGCTAATGATCTGTTCGGGAAGAACTGCATAGACCATTAACATCAAGGGGCCATTCATAAACAGAGTGCAGAAGAGAATATTTCGGAGAACTGGTCCATAGGAGTTTGGACGGATTGCTTCGATGTAGGTTGGCGTAGTCTCGAAGCCTAGAAAGAAATGTATTAGTCCCGGAAATATGTCTAAATGATGGGAAGAGGACCTGTGACGCCTAGGAAGCCAACACATACACCGTTGAATACGGCCTTTACGATGCCAGACGCTCCTCTCGGCCGAAGTTCCCAATTTGCCATCAGAGTGTCGGATCCATTTCGAGCCCAGGTGATTATTGAAGCAATCATCAGAATCGTCATCGTAAAGAGCTGCCAATGCGGATCGTCAACGGTAGCTCAAACACCACAACCGAAAAATATACAGACATGTATGAAAAAAAATGACAGCGTCAGTGTACTGCTCCTTCTGACGTTGACAAGACATAGGATGGCAAGACCCGTTAATAGGGTTACAGTCATTATCGCATCTGAAACGGCTAAAGATGTAAATTCGCCTCTCAGGTAACTTGCTGCAGTGGCTGCGGATTCCGTGGAGGTTGCAACCGCATCGAGTAATGTCACGGCAGCACCAATAAGACCTAGAGTTGTTCCACTGACTTGGAGAAGATAGGCATAGTTGCCGCCATTCAGCCGAATCGCTGAACCAAGCTCTAGGAAGATGGGTTTCCATAGGAAGAGAATCAGGCATGCAATTAGGAGAGATAACGGCGAATATATGGACGAGGCAGCTACAACTATAGAACCGGAGATTTAATTTTACTTTGTTTTGAGGCAGCTATCAAGTCAAAATGCGTACCAGCAGGAAATGCATAGAAGACGGACGAAGTCATACTGTTTCCAGGCAAACTTGTGCCCCGAAGCTGGCCAACTGTGGAAGGTTTTTCAGACATTCGATGCGAAGCAGTCGCGATATCATCGCTTGACAACTCGAGGTAAGACGGAGAGCCACAATCCTAAATAAATCAGCTCCACAGTAGCATTTGAAAACAAGATACTCACAGGTAGATTCGGGTTGGGCGTGAGGGGGCCAGAAAAGACACCCGCATGCTTGACTTGGGTGTCGAAATCGGGGACTGACATAGAGGGCAGCTGATTCGAGTTCTCTTCATGATGTCAGTCAAAAGAGCAGTCAAGAGAGGAGCAGTTTCAACGGTAACGTCAATACCTCTGGCCCTTGGATATAAGCCTTCCTCAGTGATTGATGCATCAGCCATCTTATTCTCCTTCGCCTCGGGCTAGTCCTGCACGAACTTTCCCGTTGGAAGGTTTTCCTAGCGGTCAATCGAAGAGGTTGCCTGGTATCGTGGGTTGTACCAAACTACTTCACGGCAAGGCTGCGCTTGTCGCGCAATTTTATCCTTCATCTGAGCGTCAGATTTGAATATGATTATAAATGACGGCTGCAGGAAGAGCTCTTTCTGGTAGGACTTCTACCTTGATCCTAAAAGCACTATTTTAACTGCCATCTTCTTATCAGCGACATATAGGTGTACATAGCCATGCAGTCGCAATCTTCTCATCAGCGAATACACATGAAGCAGTTGGTGATTACGGGATACGAGCGTGAAACTCAGTTGGAGTGACAAGGAGGAGTAAATTTATCTTATTCAGCCACACACCCCATGACCCGAAACTGCTGTTAAGAACGTCCGTGTTCGAACATTCATCTTGACGTCGACACAGCACCATGAGATCTTGGACATTGCGCGGGTAAGGAAGCTGGAGCTCGAGGCTTGAAACACATAGGTCAATCCAATTGAAATGCAAACGAGTGATGGACACGAAGGACCCTGCTGGTACTTTCTTGATCTAACAGACTTCAGATAAACGGAACCGGTAATCGCTCGGAACGAAGCGTCGGAGCGGACAGCCGAGCATTCCGCTTACTGTTGAACCGATAGCGGCTACAGAACGCACAGCACAAAGCGTCGAAGGGACAGGAAGGAAGAGCAGAGGAACTCTGAAAAGCTGAGCTGTCTGTGGAGGCGGTGGTGTATCGCGGGTAAGTGTCATTCTGTTGTTTTTTTCCAGTCACACGCGCCTAATGTCACATCGTTTGTGCACCGACTCGGCTCTGTACACACTCTTTTTTTTTACAGTTCTTCACTCCCATAGAGATACCATCAGATAATTATCTCCTTTATCTCTAGACGCGGATCATCGTGACACGGTGATACATCCGGCACCAGCAATGTCAGCACTTAATGCGATTCGACAGACAGTGGCCGCTCCGGAGAGCGAGCTTAGACGGTGGAGGCGGACGTTTGACACGAACAGCAAGAAGGAGATCAATGGGCAGAAGTACGTCGTCGTGTCTTTTATAGGGAGGTCTGCTTGAGCTGACACCCAACAGGTTTCTAGACAAAGATACATTTGTCAATGCGATTGCGCCAAAGGGTGATCTAGACAGGATAGACCGCGCACAGTACGGAATACTTTTTCGTGTAGCAGATAGCTCTCGTCGAGGGGTTGTTTCCTGGGATGATTTTCTGTTATTCCAAACTATGCTTAAACGGCCAGATGCCGATTATTGGATGGCTTTCCAGTATTTTGACATGTGAGCGTGGCATGGCCTAAATCCTACCATATAGTTATTGAACAGTTGTCATCCCAGAGATGGTTCTGGAACAATAACATACGACGAATTTAAGAACGCGTTTTCTGCCAATCTTGGACCTGGCAGTATACCGTTTGACTTTGATTGGTATGACTTTTTAATTCGTGCTATAAATAAACACAGTCTCATCGCATTGATCAGTGATTGGGTGAAATTATATCTCGGCAAAAAGGACGGAACCCATGTACTTGGATGTGGGTCTTTAATTGAACTAATGTGGACTACAACTGACTTCGCGTTCCAGACAACGAGTTTACTCAACTCATGAAGGGTCTCCAGGGAGAGAGGTTGCGACAAGCGTTCAAATATTTGGACGACAACCAGGATGGCTTCATTCGTCCTGAGCAATTTAGACGAATTATCGTGGTGTGTTTATTCATGCGCTTTGCATGCACACCAATTCAAAGCTGTTTTGTTCAGGAATTAGCTGGCCATAAACTATCAGATGCGGTAATTGAACGATTGCCTACTTTATGCACAATATCACCAGGAGGACGTATATCATACTCGGAAGTAATTGCATTCCATAATGTAATCAGAGGTACGAATGTCAATTCAACATTAGCTTCAATCTCATGTATAAAACAAATCATAGATATGGATATGGTCGAACGGTTCGTGCGTATTAATTCTATAGAAACCTCAAGCTGATATTTCCGCAGAGTAATTCGTGAGGCAACGGCAAAATCCAAAGATGGTCGTATAGACCAAGTAGATTTCTTGAACCATGCCGCCGCCTCTACACGCTACGGCATTTTTAGTCCTATGGAGGCGTCCATAATCTTCCACTTTGCTGGTCGTGGAAGCGGGACACAAAGGCTAGGCTTATTAGACTTTGCACAACTCCTCGATCCGCGATGGGAGGCACCTGCGGATGTGATTGCAAAGCCGGCTATATCAGGCGTGACGTCGTTTTTACAAGGTTTTGCCCATTCGGCATACAATTTCGTCTTGGGAGGATTAGCGGGATCATTTGGTGCTACAATTGTCTATCCTATAGATCTGGGTGAGCAGCATCATGTATCAGATGTAGGACATTCCGTCTGACGCGTGTAACAGTTAAGGTAAATATGGTTGCTTCTAGTTGCCTTGCGATGATTTCTTCTACTTTCCACTTCTCTAGACACGGTTCGTCTTCCAGTTTTCTTTTTCTTTTTTTGAAGTCAGTCTTAAGGATTATTCTTTGTCTCCAGCATGCAGAATCAACGAAGTACAGTCGTGGGCCAGCTGTTATATCAGAATAGCTTGGACTGCGTAAGAAAAGTTTTCCGAAATGAAGGCGCTTTAGGCTTCTACCGTGGCCTAGGTCCTCAGCTTGTGGTGCGTTCCAGGAGCAGTCAGACGATTCGTCTCGGAGATGTAATGTTTCTATAGGGTGTCGCTCCGGAGAAAGCTATCAAGCTGACTGTCAACGATCTTGTCCGTGGAAGAGCCATGGACCCCGAAACGGGTAGGATCAAACTGATGTGGGAGTTGATTGCTGGAGGGACTGCTGGAGGGTGCCAAGTGGTGCGTGTCCGCTAGTATATCTATCATTGTCATCGACCTCACCTTCATTCGTAGGTCTTTACAAATCCTCTAGAGATTGTGTAAGCCGTCCTACACCCCGTCGTGGCCTAACTCTCAAATATAGAGCCGTAGCAAAATTCGATTACAGGTACAAGGCGAAGTAGCGAAAGCGGAAGGTGCAGTACCACGGGGCGCAGTTCATATCGTAAAGCAGCTGGGTTTGGTTGGATTGTACCGTGGTGCTTCGGCATGCCTGCTACGTGACATCCCCTTTTCAGCAATCTACTTCCCTGGTGCGTATGTGCACATCTATATCCTTTGGCAGACCCTCAGTGCCCTTGACCCAACAGCTTACTCGCATCTCAAGCGAGACTTATTCCATGAGGGTTACAACAATAAGAAGCTCTCGTTTTTCGAGACTTTGACGTCCGCTGCGGTTGCGTGCGTTTTCCTATTTGCTATGGCTGACATCTGAGACTTACCCTAAGTAACATTTGTCCTTGATATCTTCTCAGTGGAATGCCTGCGGCCTATCTTACCACACCCGCTGGTAAGCCCATGTGCCCCCGTTATCGTTATCCTACCGAGTAAACTAATTGACGGACTTCAAACAGATGTGGTGAAGACGCGTTTGCAAGTTGAAGCCCGGAAAGGCCAGACAATGTACAAGGGCTTGGCTGATGCGTTCATCAAGATCTGTAAGCGGATGGTGTGACTTGAACGAGTATAGCTTTTAACCAAGACATAGACCGAGAAGAAGGTCCAAAGGCACTTTTCAAGGGTGGCCTGGCTCGTGTCCTACGGAGTAGCCCACAATTCGGCTTTACACTGGTGGCGTACGAGTATCTGCACAAGGTGCGTTGGACATGCTCCATTTGTGAATGCTCCGATTGACCTTGTGGCTGTAGTTCCTCCCTGTAAGTTTTGTCTTCAGTTAAGCAGGTGTTGCAATATGACATCCTCGCCTTTAGTACCCATGGCAAGAACAACCAAGGCAGCTGGAAACCGCGCTGACTTCTGCCGATACTGATTTGTCACGTATCCGGTGAGTCAGCGTGCACATGCTTGTCACCTATTAACTCACTTCCTGCTCAGGGCTCGAAACGGACTCAAGATCCTCTTGGATGTGCATGGAGATTTCGGTCGTCGAGGTTCTACTACATAGATTTTTTGAGATTTGTTGTTGGCAACGCCATCTATATATATATGATATATGAATGCCGTGTCTGCGACGCAACTTAAACCCCCAACGATTTACGCCACGGCCCCACGCTACCCCCGATGCTTTGATTGTTTCCAAAAAAAATGAAGTTGCGTTCACCAGGCATGTGAGTTCCTTACCTTTGGGTGTTTGATTTGCATATATCTCCTTGGTAGCGACATATTGGGACTAGGACCCCAAAGACCGCGCGTGTAAGCAAGATGTCACAGATCTAGGGTGCAAATAGGCAGCAGGAAGCGCGGGACTGTCCAAGCCATGGCTAGCCCTACAGTCCACACTCCCGGCCGACGCACGCAACAAACAATTCATGGCTCGCCACAGGTACCACCTATACTGCGTATTGATATAGCGATTGCCAAGCTCGAGAAATGTAATAGCGAGATGATGATCAATCCGGACCCAACGTCGACAAAGCTTCTGTTCAATTCCTACCGGATACTAGGGGTCCTGATGGATTGAAGAGCCGGGCGCCTGAGCAACCAGGGCAGTAAATCCCGCGAGCCCTGTCACTCTCGGAGCAGAGGAAAATCGGAAGAAAAAAAAGAAACCAGAGTTGCAGAAGAATACAGGTGATATACCCATAGGTACCGGAGAGGCTGGAGAGGGCTGGCTAACGCTGCCAAGTTCGGCACGCATCGCTATTTTCGTTTGTGGCGGTGCGGACGCTGATACTATCAAAACGGAGTGTCTGTTTTGAAACTCCGATGGGTATATCTTTCCTCGCCGAAGATAGATCATGGCACCCCTCTGTTCGCTTTCCCGCTCCTCTTGTATTCGCCTCCACCGACACCCCCCTTTCCCTCTTTTTAAAAGGTTAGTTTGCGTACCATTTTACTCAGCGTCGATGTTTTCATGCTGAAAGCTTCGTAGGGCGGTCACCCCTTGACGGCAGTGCCTCCACTACCAGCGTAGAGCGCTACCACTTCGTTCTTCATTGCCGCATTTACAACTACTACTCTAAACGCCGATCTTTTTTCGACTTCAATTTTCGCTTTCATTTACAATATGACGCCTTTTGCTGTTGGCCTATTATTGCTTGCGGGTGGGGCCACCGCCCAGCAGGTCATTGGAACCACGATGGTTACGCCTTCTTCGTCTGCGGCTGACTCTGCAGCATCTAGTGCTGCAGCATCGGCACAGTCATCCCCTTCTGCGGCTGCCTCTGCAGCGTCCTCTGCAGCGTCTAGTGCTGCAGCATCGGCACAGTCATCCCCTTCTGCTGCTTATGGTGCTGCACCCTCCCCTGCCTCATACGGTGCGCCCCCGCCTCAGTACACAGGAGGTGCCAGCGGGGTATACAGTGCAAACCCGTCCGTGTACACTGCGCCTCCCACCTATTCATCGATGGGCTCCGATTACTACTCTCAGTTCACTGGTGGTGGATATTCGAGCATGTATTGTGGTTACGGTCACTACAAGGACAGCTATGGCAAATGTATGCCCGAGTCTTGGGTGAGATCATGCTGGTGGCCCGTCTCTATACGAGGCTAATCTTCCCCACCCAGTACTCCACGCAAGAATGGGGCTGCTATGAGACTATTCTTATAGACCAGTATGTATTTGCTTGACATCCATATCCACCCTTCTTCCTTCACTAATTCTACATTAGAGTTCAACAATGTTATCAGGCACCTCCTTACACCGTCACTATGACCGAGGTCTCGACACAGATCTATACTTCAACCGTAGTTCAACCAACTACTGTCACGGTCTACCAGACTCAGACCGAGTAAGCACCTCTATTCTATACCATCGCATCCCCATTTGTTAATCTATTATTCAGGGAAATTACAGACACTATGACAGCCACTATGACTGAGGTCATGGTGCGTCCTATACCTCATATTTGTTGATTTAATCTCACACTATTTGTTGATAACGCTAGACGTCGACGGAGGTTAGTTACTTTTGGAATATAGACACTTAACAAATAATCACACATGTACCTGCAGCTTGTACCCACTACACGCGTCTACGTATCGACCGAAGTCATGGACGAGACCATCAGCATTGAACACACCATGACTGCTACCGAGATCCAGACACAGATCAACACATACACTGCTACTGCCACTCAGGCAAGTTTATCTGACCCTAGTCCCAAATGATGATCTGACCAAAGTATGGTTAGACCGACTTTGCCACTGAGACCGACGTCATGACAGAGTTTGCTACCCAGACCGTTTTGTCTACGATCGTACGTAGATAAATATCGATCCTACCTGCATCGGTTTACATTCCATCTGTTTCAGATTCAGCCAACCACGTACACTAAGGAGTGGGTCTCAACCCAGGTCATTGACAACACCTTGACGATCGAGCAGACGCAGACACAAGTCATGGTGAGACATCCATAATCAGCGTTGGTGTTTTTTGGTTAAATAGTGCATGTAGACGGACATCATGACCCAGATTCAGGTACGCCGACCATGGAGGTATATCCTAGGTGCCAGCTTATTCTGATACTTTTACTTCCCCACACCAGAGCGTCACTGCGACCGAAGTGAGCTCACGTTCCCTTTTTACTTGACGATATTGCTTGTTAACCTTTCGTACAGACTGCGACGGCTACGGAGATTGATCACGTCACTGACATGGTGACATTGGTGAGCAACGATTGTAGATAATCAGTGGTTCTGGATATCTGACTCACAAAACTTTCAGACTGTGCCAACAACGTACACCAGTGTTTGGGTATCAACACAGGTTATTGACAATACCCAGACAATCGAGCAGACTCAGACCCAAGTCATGGTAAGCCGCAACTATCTGGTGATTTAAAGCATTGGATCTGATTATTTCTGCAGACCGACTTTATGACACAGACTCAGGTATGAGTTTTGTCCTCCGATTTTTGTCACAGCATTGAACATTGTGGAACTATAAGTTGCAGAGTGTAACTGCTACGGAGGTAAGTATCAGTGGGACTTGCAGTATTTAATTTCGCGCTTTTGGATGCTAACCTTTATTATAGACTGCAACGGCCACCGAGACTGATCATGTCACTGATATGGTGACACTGGTGAGTAGTGACTCTAGATATTCTGTAGTTCTAGATATCTAATGCGCAAAACTTTCAGACTGTGCCAACAACGTACACCAGTGTTTGGGTATCGACCCAGGTCATCGACAACACCCAGACAATTGAGCAGACCCAGACCCAAGTTATGGTGAGTCGCGGCTGTCGGGTGGCTTTAATCATTTGATCTGACTGTTTCTGCAGACCGACTTCATGACACAGACTCAGGTATGAGCTTTGTCCTCCCATTTTTGTCGCAAGCGTTGAACATTGTGGAACCATAATTTGTAGAGTGTAACCGCCACAGAGGCGAGTATCAGTGGAACTTGCAATAATTTCGCGCCATTGCATGCTAACCTTTATTACAGACTGCAACGGCCACCGAGACTGATCAAGTCACTGATATGGTGACACTGGTGAGTAGTGACTCTAGATATTCTGTAGTTCTTGGTATCTAATGCGCACAACTTTCAGACTGTGCCAACAACGTACACCAGTGTTTGGGTATCGACCCAGGTCATCGACAACACCCAGACAATTGAGCAGACCCAGACCCAAGTTATGGTGAGTCGCGGCTGTCGGGTGGCTTTAATCATTTGATCTGACTGTTTCTGCAGACCGACTTCATGACACAGACTCAGGTATGAGTTTCGTTGTTTTATGCTTTTGTCATAAGCGTTGAACGTCGAGGACCCGTAATTTGTAGAGTGTAACGGCTACTCAAGTACGTTGCTATATCAGCGGAATTTCAAGTGTTTTGTTCAAACCTGATTCAGACTGACACCGCTACCGCCACCATGACCGACTTTGTCACTCAAACGGTTGTGTCAACAATGGTACGTAGATTATATTGCATCGCATCTATCTGCAAAGTATTCTGATCAACTATTCACGTAGGTTGAACCCACAACGTTTACCAGTGTTTATGTGTCTACCAACGTCATCGACAACACGCAGACTGTGGAGGAGACAATGACAGAAGTCATGGTAAGTCATCAGAAGTACCTGCTCGCCGTTACGATATTAATAAGTTACTTGGCCGGATAGACCGACTCGTTCACCGTCACACAGACTTACGAGCACACTCAGACGGCAACTGCAACAGCTATTCAGTTTGAAACTGCGACTACTACGGCTATAGAGACCGCAGTTGTTACAGAGTTCGCTGACTGCATGTCCCAGGTTTGCAAAATTACCGTCTGCCGAACATTTGAATGCTAATAAATCCTGGCAGTGCAAGTCAACTTGGATCCTTACCTCTTCGAGTACATACACCTATACCGACTCCCAGTCCTACGGCGACTCTTATGGTGGCTCGTACGGCGGATCGTACGGTGACTCGTATGGTGGTTCGCACGGTGACTCGTATGGTGGTTCGCACGGTGACTCGTATGGTGGTTCGCACGGTGACTCGTATGGTGGTTCAAAAGGTGACTCGTACGGTGGTAATTACTCCCCCCAACATGGATCCGATGGTGGTTATTCCCCTCCGCCACCTGCAGCGAGCCGTGCATCCGGTTACTCCGGAAGTAGCTATGGTGCCGGCTACCGCCGTTTGTAAGCTCCCATTCAGGACAATAATAGGCTGGACACTTTCTATGGCCTGGCCTGCCAAATCGTTACGGGCTTTACTTCTACTTCTGTTCCTACTGTAGGGGCATTTATTTAGAAACCGCATAGAAATGGCTGTGAATCTAATGTTATAAGTGAATATGCTGTCGTTTGCTAATGCTGATGGACATCGTTTATATGATATCCTGCACCATTTTCATTACCGTTTTACTTGGTTATTGCGGCATAATATTATAGGGTTCATTTGAATTGACGTTCAGGTTTGTATGTACAGACACAATTCAAACCTACTTTACACTGACTGAAACCGTTTTGCAATCGTACTCGACATAGTATACACGATTTTGGCTACACAATGTGCTGCTAAACCTCCTAATGAACTCGTTCCTTGGAAACATTCTCCACCCTGCGTGGTTGCAAACACTTCAGGCCTGATAAGTCAAAGACTGGTACTTCGATTGGAAAATTAACAGCTTTGAGGATAAGTGATATGTCCATCCAAAATCCGGCCTGCACGTTTATAGTTTAATCAAGGATGCTTAAGTTTAGCGGTGGAACTCACCAGTGAGGTGATGAGACCAAAGGCGCCAGCCACCTTGAACTCAGTAGCGGCTTTACTCAGCTCTCCGATACCCGTGTGAACTAGTGGGGGAAGAGTTTATTGATTTTTTCTGTAAGACAATAGTTGAGACCCACAGTGAGCCGCAGACAAGCAGCTAAAGGAAATGGTAAGGGCTTATAAAGATGGTAAGTTATTGACGTCGGAGATGTACAGTGCATCTACGCACAGACGTAAATTACGCACGAGCAGAAATCGCTGTGAAAATATATGTGAGGCCTATATACCAAGGTAGGCGTAATAGAGACCTCACATTCGAGTAGCGGCGATGCTATAAATGACGCAGAGTAGAGCCCAGGTTAAAAAGTATAGCCCGATTCCAGCGTTATAACTTCGAGTGGCAGCGCCTGCTGCTGCTGCAGTAACCCCCACGAAGCTAGTGTCGGTGACATTGGAAGGGGAGAAAGCAGCAGCGACTCCCAAAGTCGGTTGGATCAACATAGCATAAGAAAACCAAAAACCACCTTTACAGCAACATTAGATTGATGGATCTCATAGACGAAAAGACGATGATTATACAGACCGAATGAGCTGAACACGACCATAGAGAAACTGTAAAACAGAGTCAATTTGACAAAACAAATCTTGAACCTGTTTAAGATGTACGTATTTCCAGAAAACCACTCAAGAATTGCGGCTAGATAGAGACCGACACTTGCACATCCGTAGAATGCCTTGAATACAGATACCGTTGGAATTCGCATCTTACTAGTGCCAAACAGGGACTCACCCCGAGAGTAGCCACGCCACTATTCCCATCTGCCCCTTGAAATCCAAGGAGATCCATGGAAAGGGGTGTCTGGGCTATATGGTGGTCAGACCATTGCTAATCTGCCTGCGATGGAGGCCAAAACCTAGCAAGAAAGCGGTTACGCCTCTGCGATGTCAAATTAGACGAAAGAACACCTAAAATGCAAATAATCTTACAAGGTCGTAGCATTTCCGACCCGTCGAGCGAGACTTGAACGACCTACAGCCAGCTGAGGCTGAAATAGAACCTCAAACTGTTGTTGTGTTAGCGTTACGGCTGTCATGGGGCGCTTCAGCCCTCCATTGCTTTCTAGGTCAAGGTCGCGATGAGACACGTTCACTTTTTCGTCGGACATGATGGAAGGGGAGGTCGTGCTAGCACCACTAATGGGGTGGATGCTGTTCTTAACAGGACCATGGCCTGGGAAATCTACCGCAAGGCCAAGGGAAACTAAAGCCTTAAATGTGATGAAGAACCCATGCCTGTCTGGAATATAAATAGCCTATAATCAAAATTCGTTTCACTCTGACCTTGCCACCAGACCAAAGCCTTCAACTCGTTATCAATCTGACTGACAAGTCCTAGCTGTAAGAGAGTTTCATGTGACCTGGGTCGTGCTGTATTGCACGCCTTCTCCCTCACGACGATCTCTCGAATCCTTCTGAGAATCTCGAACATATGCCAAGCTGAGAAATTACCGGCAAAGCCATCGAGTGAATTCACCCCCC
>QMFG01002001.1:0-61050 GCA_003314545.1 Ramaria sp. MG151 | reverse complement strand
CGAGGCTTCGGACTAGAGGCCCGAGACTTCGGGTTCATGCTTGGAGGCTTCGGGTCAAGGACCCGAGACTTCGGACCAAGGTTCCCGCGCCTCGGACTTGTGTTTCGCATGTGTAGGGGCCTTGTAGATGGAGGACCGGGTGAAAATAGGTTGTCCCCTGACATCTACTAGGTGAGAGTTCCTTCACTGTATATTCTTATACATATATATATCTCTTTGGATTTCCCCTCTACTAGGTACCTACGGGCGCTAGGAGGGTTGCCCTTACAGCTACTGTTTCGGGGGAAAGCCTACGTACCAAACGATCCCAAGCTTCGGCGACGTATTGTGTTCCAACACCATGACACCCGAGTAGCTGGGCAAGCAGGGAGGTGGAAGACGTTAGAACTTGTGTCTTGGAACTACTGGTGCCCACAGATGTCCAGGTACATTGGACAGTATGTGAAGACCTGTGATCTATGCCTTCGCACTAAGCCACAAAGGAGTGCACCAATGGGCGAGCTACAGCCACTACCGATCCCTGAGCACAGATGGGACACGATTAGTGTCGACTTCATCATCGAACTCCCGGAGTCCCGAGGGTTCGATGCGGTCATGAATGTGGTAGACTTGGCGAGCAAACGAGCCCATTTCCTTCCGACCAACACTACGGTCACAGCATTAGGAGCTGCTCGACTCTATCTCATGCATGTCTGGAAGCTGCATGGACTACCGAGACAGATCGTCTCTGACCGAGGCCCACAATTCGTCTCGGAGTTCACACGAGAGCTTTACCGACTACTCAGTATCAAACTAGCGGCCACTACAGCTTACCACCCACAGGCTGATGGGCAGACCGACGTGTCAACCAGGAATTAGAGCAGTACCTTTGGATCTTCGTTGACGAACGCCAGGATGATTGGGACGAACTCCTCCCGCTCGCAGAGTTTCAATACAACAACCATGTACACTCTGCGACCCAAGAGACACCTTTCATGTTGGACACAGGCCGACATCCCCGGATGGGATTTGAGCCGAGACAGCCCGAATCCCACATGGAGACGGTGAACGAATTCAAAGACCGAATGGAAAAATCGTTAGAGGAAGCTAAGTCGGCATTAACCAAGGCAAAGGACGACATGGCTCGGTACTACAACCAATGCCGAACCCCGGCTCCAGAAAACAAGGTGGGCGACCGGGTGTTTCTGGATGCTTCGGACATTTGGACGACCCGACCGTCCCTGAAAATCGCACACCGCTACCTCAGGCCATATGTCGTCCAACGGAGGGTTGGACGCAATGCGTATCGCCTCCAATTACCACGATCAATGGCTCGATTACACCCAGTGTTCAACATTGTCAAGCTCCTTCCAGCACCCGAAGACCCCATTCCTGGTCGGAAGTCCAAGCCACCACCCCCACCCGAAATTGTAGATGGGGCCGAGCACTACACAGTGGAACGGATCCTTGACAGTCGGTTCCACAGAGGCCAACTACAGTTCCTGATCAAATGGGAAGGGTATGGGTATGAGGAGAACACTTGGGTTTCGGAAACAGATGTCTCAGCCCCCGAGAAAATTCGAGAGTTCTATCAAGCACACTCCGGAGCACCTCGGAGGATTCGCTCAACAGCATTTGACACCATTATGGCGCGTGCTTCGAGGACGCAGCACTCTAGGAGGGGGCTGATGTCAGGGGACAACCGGTTTTCACCAAAATCTCCACCTCTACGGCCTTCACACATACCAAGTACAGACCCGAGGTGCGAGAACCTCGGTCCGAAGCTTCGGGTCATTGACCCGAAGTCTCCAAACACGAACCCGAAGTCTCGGGCCTCTAGTCTGAAACCTCGGACCACCCGAGACCTCCACCAACCTCGGGGTAGAACTCGAACATTTGATCCGAACCTTCGGCCCAACATCTGACCTTCGTCAGGGTCGAAGTGCCTTATGGGGAAAGAAGTCGGGCAGGGTTGACAGTGTGTAGGAGTGCCCCTGGTTGGGTGTTAGGTAGTCATATATAGTTTCTTCACTAGTAGCGGGGATCCCTAGACTTTTCTCTTTGGATTTCCCCTCTACTAGGTGAGAGTTCCTTCACTGTATTTTCTTATACATATATATATCTTTGGATTTCCCCTCTACTAGGTACCTACGGGCGCTAGGAGGGTTGCCCTTACACACCCCGTCTTCCACGTCTCAATGCTCGAACCTTTGGTCCCAAACATTTTCCCGAACCAAACCAAACCTCCGCCACCGCCCATCGAAATCGACGGCGAACCCGAATACGAGGTATCCGAGATCCTCGACTCCAAGCTGGACAAGCGTCGAAGACCCTGCAACCTCCTGTACCTAGTCCGATGGGCCGGTTACGAAGGTACCGACGAAGAAACGTCGTGGATCCTCGTGACCAAACATCGTAACTGAGTTCCACTCCACCTACCCCGCCAAACCCGGGCCCTGGAACCTGTAATCTGAACCCTCATTCTTTTCTTTCTTCCCCTTAGACACAATCAAAAAAAAAAAAAAAAATTATAATAATAATAAATAAATAGTAACAATGACCATATACAACCAAACTCCCGAACTCCCGAACCCGAACCTTACCCCTCCTTTCTTTCTCATGTCTTTCTTACTTACATCCGAACATCCAAATACCCGAAACCGAGCTCTATCCCTTTTTTTTTCCAAGTCCTTTTCCACTCAAATAGACCCGAGGCCGAACCCGAACCAAACTCACACTGAAAAAAAAAAATTCTTTTATTATCTCCTATTACAACCATTTACTCCATAGTCTCCTCCTCCCTCTCCTTCCCCTTTCCCTTGTCGACCCGAACTTCCAATTCTACGTGCCCCTCCGAAACCTCCCGAACCCTTAACCCCCGCTCGCCCGAATCCTCGTCCCCATCTACACCTGCCCGAGGCTCGGGCACGAGCTCACCCAACCGAACACCTGCGGTTCCTCGCAGTCCCCTCTCGATAAGCTTCAAGCTCATCGAAATATCCTCCACCGCAATCACCCCTCAGTGGTCTGACCAAACCTTCCCGCACACGGCCTCGGTCAGGTCACGCAGAGCGTTCACCATCTGCCTCTCCAGACGGTTCCCCTCTTCGAGCGCATCCACGATGCGCTCAAAGTAACCCTCGAGCATGGAGGGCTCCCGAGCGAGCAGGGCCGCCTGCGAGATGGCCCCCTTGACCCTCTTTACTGGTCGCTTGGCCCCCTCCTCACTCTCGGGTCCTGAATCCTCGGTCCGAAGCCTCTTTGGCTCCTTCCCTCGGGCGTCCTTGGGCCACATGCAGGCCACCTTACGCTCGCGGCACCTCAGGCACGAAGCCCCCGAGACCCCGAGCTCACACATCTCGCCGCGGAAGCGGCACTTGTTGCAAATTCTCTGAAACAAAATCAGCAAAATTAATTAAATTCAGTCATTACACTCATACTCACTTTACCACTCCCTGACACCCCCGTACCCTCGGCCGCCTTCTCGGCCTTCCGCTTTACCCCGGCGCCAAGGGGTTTCCTCGCTGTTTCGGGCCTCGATGGCCCCGCCTCAGCCCGCACGGGCATTTGAGCCGTTGCCAACAGCTGCTTCTCCACCGCTTTGGCCCTGGCCTTAGCCTCGGCCTTGGCTTTGACTTTTGCCTCCGCCCTTTCACGGGCCTCCCGCTTGGCCTTCGCCTTTTCTCGAGCGAGCCTCTCGGCCCACTCCTTTTCCTCCTTCTCGGTGGCCTCCAATTCCTGCATCTCGCGCAGGAGACACGCGCGCTTGTCTGCGGTTGTTTCAGGGGCGGTTGTGGGGGACATTTTGTGTTGGTGTTTATCCATGATGGAACGCGCCTTTTATATCTCAAACCACCCGAACATGTCACGTGACCTCGGCCCCCGACACATAAAAAATTACCTAAAGGCTTCATGGGTTCAGCCTTAAGAGGGGGGTACTATCAGAACCCATCCCCGACCGATTCCCGAGACCCCGACCGTCACATTTCACCTAATTATACTTCACGTTTGATCTCTTTCCTTCATAGCTTACGACCCTGACCTCGGTCATTCGGTCACCGATCCCCGAACCCTCTCGTATATAATTCGCTCATTCATGTACATGATAATCAGTTCTGATATCAACTAAGATACCCCAATACACCTTGCTTAATCTCTACGCTCCTTCGTCCCCTTCGTTAAGGTCACGCCCAAACTTCGGGTGACCTTGGGCCTCATCCGAAATACGGGACAGGACTCTGAGCTGGCGCAGCACATAAGCTGAAGCCAAGTCCCACTCAACCCGTTCGCCGAGCCTCAGCCCTCCTCGGCAACCCGACCCTGAACCTCGGTCGACTCTATATTGAGTCTCAGCCCTCACTTTGCCTCCGCTAAGATCTAGTTCTTAACACATGCAAATGTACTAGCTATATACTGAACAGTTCAGAAGAAAGAGCAAATGGGAATGAGTCCATGAGGGTCGTAAAGTAGCTAAGGTACATGTATACTAATTAATGGCCATAGGAAACAAAGAACAAAGGTGGCAGGAAAATTGTGAATGAAGAAAGAAAAAGATTAACAGACCAACAATAGCTCTTGAAACATGTTTCCAAATTGCATGGTTCTTCAGGTAGGGATAACTATGTGCAAATCCTTCGGAAGGTGATCCTGAGGGTCTAGAACATTCATATCATAGAGTCTGATGATATGGAATGTCATCGCAAGCTTCCACACAATAGAAATAACTCGATCAATGAGTTCATTGGAAAAGATGGGGATAGTGATGGGGATAGTCAGGGTGCTTCTTTTTTAGAAAAGATTATGATCAGACCTGGTTATTGATTGTTTCACTAAACACTTAACAGAGTGATCCCTGAACTGGATTGGGTGACCAGATCAAATGTGTGTGAAGTATTGACGCAAGGGTGATTTGGGATTTCCAAAGCAGGTTTTCAGAAGCGTTCGGGGATTGTGGTTCAGAGAAGAAACAATGTAATGGCCTAAATTGTGATCATGACACTTCAGTGATATCGTTTAGAAGCACCCTTTGATCAAGTTGAATGCCCAGGAAGATGTCACCGGCAGCTATGGAAGCATCTTCATCCCAAATTTCAGCCTTTGCATCATCTGTAGGTCTAGTCCTCTTTCCAATCACCAGTTGCCACAGCTTCTTCCTTTGAAGTACAGCTTGCATTTCTCCTCTCCACTGAGGGTAATTGACATTGTTTAAGAGAGTGAGATGAAAGCTAGGTCCATCTGAGGTTGTGTGAGTGATGTCAGAAACCATGGTGGTAGTGAGTGGTTGCAGTGTGAAATAGTTAGAGCCCGGGGCCCATAACCTGTTGGCAGTGGAAAGTCTATAATAGACACTTAACAATGTCACACAGCAAGTAATCCTTAGGACTTGTCAATAAATTGGATAAAGACAAGTCCCAACCGCTGCTTTTCTGCATACATAAGGTGCTTATTTAGGTGCCTATGGAGTGAGACACAGAGAAAGAAAAGGAAAGAAAAGAAATATGTCAGAATCCAAATATCAGTGATAAAAGATGTGGATGAATGTTGTGTTAGCGAATCTGTTCGGAAATGTTCCTAATGATAATAGAATGATTTTTGAAAGTGAATAGAAATCCTACAGTAAAAGCAAATGGCTTTCGGACTGTTTGCGAACGAAATGCATAGTTCTGAAGAGATAGAGGTTCCAAAAGGATTCTATCTCATAGATCGAATGAAGTTTGCAGTCCATGTCAATCACAGCCAATGATCTCACATTCTTTGAAGTGGGTTAAACTAATAAAAGTAGAATTGGAGTGCTTACTCAAATATGAGGTTGTTGTTCAGGTTGAATTTAGGACGAGTTGGCAAGTATGGATAGGAAAGATCAAGTTGACATACAATAATTGAACTAAGGAATATACATGTGAATGTGCTAGCTTTTATATCGAATGGTTCGGAAGGGAGAGCGAATGAGAAGGAGTCCATAAAGGTCGGAAAGTAGCTAAGGTACATGTATACTAATTAATGGCCATAGGAAACAAAGAACAAAGGTGTTAGGAAAATTGTAAAACATCAACGAACCAACAATAGTTCTTGAAACATGTTTTAAAATCACAGGCCAACAACTATTGCCTCAGGACTTGGGCTCAGCCAGTCCACTATCCAGGACTCTCAGAACTCTCCATCCCAACCAGCCCTGCTCCTCTGGAGGTTGTCCCCCCAAACTTTCCTTTAGAGATCAATATGCTATTTTATCACAAATTGCTACTGGCAGAGCTGCCAATGCTACTCAGGTCACCAAACACATCAATACAATTATCCCCCACCCAGTCTCCTCAGAAACAGCCAGAAGAGTTCTCAGGAAACATTCATTCAAGGCTGTAGTGAAGAAGAAAAAGCCCTTCCTCGGTGCAAGGCATAGACAGCTGAGGTTGGCCTTTGCTTTGAAGCACAGAGAGTAGACTGTAGAGGACTGGAAGAGGGTCATTTGGTCAGATGAGATCAAAATCAACAGGTTTGTGTCAGATGGGAGGCAGTGCGTCTGGAAACAGAAGGAGGAGGGGTTGATTGAGAGAGAGGTGCAGGGGAAAGTCAAGTTTGGAGGGGGAAACATTATGGTATGGGAGTGTATGAGATGGAATGGTGTTGGCCAGCTTGCAAATATTGAGGGGAAGATGGATGCTGATCAGTTTGTGTCCATTTTGGAGGACCACCTGCTGCCCAGCCTGGATGAAATTGGAATTCCTAAGGAACAGGTAATTTTTCAACAGGACAATAACCCAAAGCACAAGTCAAAGAAGGCCAAGAACTGGATGGAAAACAACAATACTACTCTCCTTGACTGGCCTGCACAGTCTCCATACCTGAATCCTATTGAGCACCTCTGGGATCATGCAAAAAACAGGCTTAAGGAGTATCCAACACCACCCAAGGGAGTTTGGCAAATTTGGGAGAGAGTAGAGGAGGTATGAAATAACATACCACCAGAGGTGCGTCAGAATTTGATAGAGAGTATGCCTAGAAGACTTTAGGCAGTAATTAAGGCTAAGGGGTGCAATACCAAGTACCAGAATTGCAACTTACTATTTCTCTGATACCCTCTCACAACACGGAGCCAATGGGCCCCTGATTTGAATTGCCCATATCTTCATCACCTCTGATTGGAATTACATAATTTTTAATGGTTGCATAGCCCTGATCAGATTCTTTCTTTGATGCACCAACACTTTTTTTCATATATGTTTTACATTCAAAGCTATTCAATGAATAGTCCAAAAGCACCAAACATTGACTCAGTTTTGTGAGTCACTATATGTGTAGTTACATTATCATTTCACTAATATATCTTTGATAAAGCATTTACCATCTGTTCTCCGGTGTCTGTGATCATCCTTCAGCACTCTAGTCCTTAGAATTCACTGCCAATACATCCACATTCAGGTCACAAGACCCCAAGGATACACTTGATTTCCCAAAAGATTATTAAATTTGTATACTAGGATACCATCATTAGAGTCAGACGTAGTAGTGGCTAGAAATCCACAAATACAAAAACAGCAAATACAGTAGAAAACTAGATACAGAATAGGTGAGTGGAATATAAATCTAGCAAGCAATTGAATCAATAGCATAATCACTTATACTATTAATTCAATTCTGCAATCACTAAGTTTTAAGTAACTTTCCTACATATTGACACTTGACCTACAGACTTTCGTTACAGACTAGCAGAGTTACAGAAAAACTATAACACAGCTATGTGAGTGTTCATATACAATCTACTTGCAATATTGCATTGCAATACTGATTATTGAGCATTCCAGAGTATAATTTCTTAATTGGGTTCTTCGTTAAAATAGTTTGTGTTACAAGTGATCAGTAACTCAAAGGTCTAATCAAAGTATGAGCAATTAGATTAAACACCAAAGTTTTGTCTAATTCTCAGGATCCAAAACAGCCATGAGAACAAACAGCAGATTATGTGAGGGGTCTATCATAAAGTACCTCTTCTCTCTAAATGGAATTGGAAAAGACTTTTACACCTCTGAGGTCTGAACCTATGCACATTCCAAATCCAAGTCCAAAGCACAAGAACCCCAGTCCAAAACCTCAGACCATCTTGGGGATATAACCCAAAGCCTTGGAACACCTCAGAGCACAACCCAAACATCCAGCCTGACATCCAGCCTTTTATCAGGGATGAAATACCTTATGGAGATAGAAGCCAAGCAGGGTTGACAGTGTGTAGGAAAGCCCCTGGTTGGGAGTTAAGTAGTTGTATATAGTTTTCTCACTAATAGCAGGGACCTTTAGACTTTTCTCTTTGGATTTCCCCTCTACTAGGTGAGAGTCTCCTTTCCTTGCATTTCCCTACATATATATATCTTTGGATTTCCCCTCTGCTAGGCACCTACAGGTGCTGAGCAGGTTGCCCTAACAATGAGGAAATTGAAGAAGTGGAACAATTCTGGAGTGCTTTGGAGGATGAAACACTTCTTAGGGGATAATTTTCTATCTACTGTGTAATTAAACTCATGCCTATGAGTGTCAGAACTACAACTTGAGAATGCAATATGTTTTTGATATAGAAAGAAAAATGAGAAAAATATAAAAGGCAAGCAGTGGGTATGGAAGCCTGTGGTCAGCCTAAAGTGGCTGGGGTTGTGTCCTCAGATGTTGAGTATATCCAAAGGTATGGGTGCACCACTAGCACATGTGTGCAAGTGTACATTCACCAGATAATTAACTATTTGTGTTGTGAGACCTCAATGGTTGGGGATTCAGTAGGTTGGTTGATGTATGCATGTATGAGCACACACATACATTTGTTGGTTGGCCATTCAGGGGCATGGTATATGTAATAATAGTGATATAATTGAAGTGTTGAACTTTGATTATGGTGATGGGGAGATTGATTAAGTGTTCCTGTCTGGTTGTGATGTGAGCCTGTGAATATGTAAACCATTGTTTGAATATTCAATAACAATGTTAACTATGTCTATCACTTTTGTTTTACTGACATCATCATCTACAACTTTTATTACTTATAATTCAACTCTGACACAAAGGTCAATGTTTGTGCCACCAAGGCCAAACCAAGATTGCTACCTGAATCTGTCCCAAAGCTTAAGGCTCCTCAGGTTTTCCTAATCAATGCAGGCTGTACTCACTTGCACCCATAAATTAGAAGGCTCAAGACCTTCCACCTCAACTTGGTCATGCCCAAACACTTTGCATGTTAGTTAACCTAACCTCTGACCTGGTCAATATGGAAGCATTCTTGATGAATATCATGAGTTTGCAGATGTATTCTCCAAGTCTAAAGGTGACACTATGCCACCTCACCAACCCTCTCTGACCTTAAGGTCATGCTCAAGGATGGTGCCAAACCTCCTTAACCTCCAAACTACTCAGTCTCATGTTCCTGTGATAGTTTGCACACATTCTTTAGTTGGCTCCTTGATCCTTGAATTGCTCCTGGACGTTGATACGTCCCTGATACAGCCTGTGTTCGTTGACACTGCCAGTGATGCTCTTGTAAAATGTGCGGTGCGCACGCGCAATGTCATAAGCAGTGCTACGCCACACATGCATCGGATTGTTCAAGTCATCCCTGTCGCGTTTGAAAAAGAAACTTGGTCCTCGACGTTCGCCTAGACCTACAGGATGCGATCGCGGACTTCCGGCTCCAGGACTCCCTTTGAGCCCAGAGGGTGTTTTCCGCTTCGTCATCCACAACCCAGTCGCCGATCTGGGACAATATCTTCACTCCGGTCCCCTCCATGCATGGTGCAGCAGTTTCTCCACCAGCGGCAGGCTTTAACAGGACTTGAAGCTTCACCAAGTCAATTGAATCTGCCCAAGAAAGGCAGTCGATAATTCCGCATTGGAGAAGAGTACACCGTCACCTGCCATCTGAGTCATGGACTCGAACCACCAGTCGCGTCGATTTGAAACCAGTAGTTTGGCCTTCAGACTTACAAATGTGGCTTTGAAACTGCTAGAGCTTTGAAGGAAATTGCGCCACAGTGACCTTCCATAAACAGACCATTCAGGTCTAGAGAATCATCCGCTCAAATTGACATCCAAGTACCTATCTTTCATTTTGCCAAAATAGTCCTGATATAATCAGAAGCTTCGACAATCGCTTTCATGATATCGGTCACCGTAATCCTGAGCGAGTCAACTTTGATTATGTCCTTGATTTCGACCAGAAACCAGGCCACGCGTCTCGTCATTCAGGTCTTGCGGGTCCTGTTGTAATACAGTCTGGGCTTTGAAAACTACAGAGCGCTTGGTCATTTCACCAAATAGTGCTATGTCACATACATTGTACAATGGGATGGATCTGTAAGGGACCTAGTCGATGTCCAGTGACGCCAATGAAACGAATGTAACCTACGTTCGCGAGTTCGCCGGTGATCGCAACAACATCCCGGATGGACAGATTTCAAGACCAGACAGTTTGCATGAAATAACTGCACACAGAAAACGTACCTATGACCTTTCCAGGATGACTGGAGCATTTGCAGAGAATATCAATGACATTGATGGGAATCGATGTTGTCCTCCTCATCGGGTTGTAGAGAGTGCGGTGGGGTCGTGCTTTCACCATGAAGGACGATGTTGGCTACACTTTTCTACACCTCCATGCTGAAGATCACGACACCTCCTAAGTGGCGATCGTACTCACATTATCAAATCTGGAGCCCAGTATGCAAGTTGGCTCTCTGTGGACGAAAAAGTGACCTCCTTGGGACTGTCGTCAACGAGGACCTTGACCGATTTGGAGAGTACGAATGGCTCGTCACAGAAGATGGAAATCTCCATCGTATGTGCGTTAGTACCCTACGATTGCTCAATAAGCAAACCATTGATGGCACCTCCGATGCAAGCACTGCATAGAAAAATGTTGATGTAACAACAGAGATGGTGCTCAACAGAGAAAGGCTTAATAAGTGCCTATCGCAAAATGCGATTGGTGAGGACGTCGAGTGTTAACAGCTATATGGAAAGAATGAGATGAGAGTGCGGACGTCCAATTACCGACTAATAAAGTCCCTTCGTATAGTCTGGGACTCGTCGTTACGAACTGCAGCCTCCTATACAGTGAATCATAGAACTCGACCGGGGCGTTTCAAGTATAGACTGGCTTTTCTCAAGATTGCGAGAGCATCCCTCATGAATACTACTTTCGCCTAATGGGGCGGCAAGAGACGCGCGAGCTGAGTAATTGATGATAATCGAGACCAAAAAGATTGCTATTTCGTACTGGTGCAGTCGTCATTTAAAACTCGCGTAGGAGATCTACCACAACGATGCTCCATTGCCCGCTTCATGGTTTGCAGTAAAGTGTTGTAGCTGGATGGAAATTTGATCCCATTGAAAATTAGCATTTCGTCAGGTAATTGTTTCATGCACTTTCCGCCAGTGACGACGGGATGATCCACCACTAGGATATACGAGTTTATTTTTATAAGTTTGACATCTTGTTGCAGCATAATATCGCAACACAATGACCTACAACTCATTACACATCCCACATCCACAGTGATAACTATCTATAAGTATCACAAATATGCTGCCACTTCGAGCTGCATGGTGCTCAAGCGGGTCTGAAATTCTGCTCGAGAACGAGGATGAGGGCTGAGAGATCCTTATGATGATACGATGAGCAAAAGAATGATACAATCCAACCTGAAAAGTATGTTTTTAACGAAACTGCTAGTCCGATTAAACAGAATACATACTACACCTCATTTCCCCACCCCATGCCTAAATATCCAAATCTTCATCAGGATCATCCTCGTCAATATCATCAGCCGAATCCGGGTCATAATAAATAGCTGCCCCTCCGGCACTAGAGCTGGCCTTGGGTTGTCCTGTACAAGATCAACGATAGCAAACTGTGGGATAGAAGATAGACGGACCTTCGTGAGCATATGGAAGGGGAACCTGTGCGCGGGATTGCTGTTGCGCTTCAGTGAGACGAAGGTTGAAGGGGAGGTCATGTGTTGGGTCTAGCGCAATCTGTGATCGTTGCTGTTGCACAAGTCCATTAGTAAAAAAAATATACAGTTTCCATACTACCCACACCCGCCGCGCTCCTATTCCAAATGTGCCTCAACTCCTCCAAATCTTCTAACTTACACACCCCATTCCCTTTCCATCCCTCCAAACTCCTTTCGACCGTTCTTTTCCCACTAGTACTGCGTACCAATAGCTCAACCACAATTTCATCCCGCCATCCTGTACCATCTGTACCCCATACAAGACCCTCACCCTTACCCCGGGTCGCGAGCCCAGTAAATATTGGCCAAAATTTGGTGGGAGGAGATTGGGGCGGGGGGAGAGTTAGGTATTCGGTAGAGAGATGGTGGAGGAGAAGGGGGGGGTGAAGGGTCAGGTGTGCAAGTGTCTGTGAGAAGGTAGGAGGAATGAGGATAGGGAGGAGGGAAGAGCGTGCTGGAAGGGGGAGGACCATGCGAGAAGGAGCTGAGTCGATTGTTAGGGAGGTGTGAACTCACTTGTAAAAAGGTAGATACGGACCTGTCCGCTTTGATATGGCGGCATGCCAAGTTTTGAGGATAGAATATGATTTAGGAGATCCGACGTCTTCACAGAGTGTATCGGGAGAGTCTACAACAAGGAGGACGGGGCCCTTGGCTGCTGCGCTTCGTAGCTTAGTATGTAGTTACTTGTGATCCACAAGCAATCCGTACGTACTATCATCCACGGCTTCACACACTTTGCGCAAGAGGTTTTTTCGATCAACATCCTCTTCCTTTTCTCCCACATCGTAGCCAGGTACCATCTCTGTCCAATCCACAAGCTTCACTTTACTCTTCGTTTCCTTACTGTTCACCCCAGCAAGCACTGTTTCTGGCGGATAAAGCAGACAAACGCACACAGTTGTGGCATTGTTCCATGTCAGACTCGCGTTGATGATGGCGCGGACGAAAGTTTGGAATGATGGCGTAGCAAGGGTGCTCTGAATAATCACGAGGGTCTCACGTGAACGTGGAGATGGGGCTAGGATTGTGGAGAGCAGACTCATTCGATTATTCAAAAGAAATCTTGATTGAAGCGATCACGTGACCGTTTTTTTATAGCACGATCGACGACTGTATACCGACTTGCCAGAGGCTGCTGGGGGTATGTTGTTAATAAGACCAATGCTAAGCTTTAAGACGTTCATCGTCGACTCAGTTGCTGGATGTCCAAAAATAGTGTGTGCCTTCTTCAGTTTCCCAGCACTGTCTATAAATCTGAGTCTTCACAGGCTCGAGGCTGATGTATCTAGTAGTTGATGTTACTGCAAACAAGAGCCAGTATATGCATTAATTAACACATATGTTCTTGTTTGCGGTAACATCGACTACTTGTGCAAGATCCTCCATCCTGCGTCGTCATCCGAAGCGAAGGCAACCATTTGAATCATCCCAGAGATAACAGCTAGTATCCTTCAAGGGTCAGTCCACCAAGGTTTTTTTCTTTTCAGGAACATAACTACCCTGTACCAGAAGGCCAACAAAACTGATTAGATGTTGTATCTGATATAAGGGCGCCGTGCTGATTCGGATTATTTCCCGTTCTTCGCTTGACGCTCGGTACGCACGCAACCTCCCCTGATTTCCTGCGTTTGAATTGTAAACTGTCCCATATTAGTCCCTGTTGGAAAATATGCATGAGACTTCGACTGCGTCATTCAAGGATTATGCATTGATGGACAAATCGTAAAGTGGTCAGTGAGACTTTCATTGATGGATCTGGAAATTTCTCTAGAGCCGCATTGCTCGTCAGTGTGTTCTTTATAAGGGGACAAGCTTCAAACGAGATGATGAAGCAAACAGAAATCTGAATACGAAGGAGCAGATGCATGGTTCTCTTCGATGGCTGAAATGGCTCACCCAAGTTCAAGCAGCAGCATCTTAAATTACAGCGGAAGTTCATAATATTTCTCTCTTGGCTTGCATAAACCTGAATAATACCCAGGTTCCAGCCCAGACTCCAAGCAGCTGTTTCTTCCTTGAAATGCCATTTTTACCAAAAGACTATTCGCAATCTGGGCAATGCTTCCGTGTCTTCCAAAGCCTTCTTAGGCGTTTTCTTCTTGTGCTATTCCATTTCTCTGCCTGATGTCCGCTTCTGCGCGCACACGTGCAGGAACAAACCCCAGAATCGGGCTTTAAAGCCAAACATTCCGCTGGCACATATCGTAATGTGACGATCCCTAAGGTCTGTACTCTGATTTCTGCTATTCCAGGATTCAAGCCAAAACCGATCAAAAGCCATGTGAATGGAAATGAATACCGCTTAGTCGCTACTGACTGGTAGGATTGAGAGTATATTCTTTTCACACACAGGCAAACCGGCAGATAGGCGTACGATCAAGCCAAAAAAAGCCGCAACGAGGTCGCCACTCTTTCGCTGACTGAATACTCGCAAATTGCGATACCCCTCCATTCCTATTCAAAGGCTCCCGAAGTTTGATGGAGACTGGTCCACAGGACCAGCGATTCACGTGCTGCACTACGGCTCCAGAACCGAGGTCTTTTGACGCAGGGTTTTCATATTGGTACTGATAGGCTGAGAAGCAGTGAATATTGCCGCGAGATTAGCTGCACTTTTTCGATTCATATTGGCCGCCTGCGTCTCTCCGAATACCCCCGGAAGGTTAGCTCCACCCAGGGAGAGTACGACGTGTGCTCACTGTCGCAAACCTGTTCTGGATCCTTGTTTGTCGTCGTGGAGAGCGGCACCCCTGGTGCTTACCAGTGTTTACCTCATTTTCGCCGTCCGACTCTATCACCCTTCATCGCCTGCCGACCCCTTCCAAGCACTGAGAGCTTACGAGAGATCTCATTATCTGGCTTCTCTGTCAGACTTTAAGGGGATACGATAAAATTTTTGATAGTAAATATATACGGCTACATGCGCGGCGTTCGCACGAAGAAATTCGGATTTCTAATCTAGACTTACAAAGAAATTCAGAAAACCATATAGCACCATCTCTCCAATTCACACTCCCCAACCCCTTCTTTCTCTCCCCCCACTCCCATGTTACTCACTCTCTCCACCGAGATCCTAGAATCCATCGCCTTCTGGTCCGCCAGCATGGACTATCTCAATCCCCCGGCGGATCTCATCTCCATCGCGTCAGCCTGCAGTGCCCTCAACCAGGTAGTCAATCGCCACGTCCTCGCCAGGATTGCTCGGTTTCGTTATTCTACAAGTGCACCTCTCCGCAGACTCGGCCCCGCCGCCGTCACCGCTCGTAATCTTGCCAATGAACTCACGATCCGGGTCCCAGCCCTGCGTCGCGTTCGCCTTGGGAACCCCAATTGCTCTCGTGTAGTGGACGATCTCTGGGTTGTCTACCATATGGTTATCGAGGATGACGGGCAAAATGCAGAGCAAATTGATCACGCCCAGGCACAGCTCTGGGTCTCAGACATCATCCGTCACGTCCCATACGCTGCCGGAATTCCCCTCGATACTGAGAAAGCGTATCTCGCCGTGGCGATTTACTCTCTGCTCGCAGCTCGTCGGCGCCCGCTCATGGACGCTGACATTTTGAGAATTATCTTCAATTATGCTTCTGACATACCAAGGGCAAGCACCTGCTTTTCGTTGTACGCTTTTCACTGACTGAAACCCCCCAGTATCAGTTCGCGGTTTTACCGGAAGAACTTTTTCCAGTTTCCGCTGACACGATTGGGGAACTTGGCCGTCTTCAGTGGCTAGAACAACACCCCCATGATCACCAGGAGAACATTGCTCATCGGGTGAATACCGACCAGGAAGACACCTTTGCCCTCACCGCCCCTCCTATCACCACCCCTATCGTCCTCCCCAAACCCCTCTGGGGGCATGCCGTCTGCATGAGTCTGCCCCCTGTGGCAATGAGCGCCATCATGTGTTTCTTCAACCCCGAGCCTAGCGTCCACACACCAAACTCACCTAATACAGACATCAATCTCTTCGATCCTTTCGAGAGCCAGCGCTTCGACGCCGACTATTGGAGATTGGTCCTAGGGCACATGGCAGTAACCAGCCGCTCGAGATGGCCAAACATTTCCGAGGCTGAGCAGACAACTCTGCTTACCTGGTCGGCTCAGGGATGCGTCTCAAGCGCTTCTGCAATTGATGAGAGCGTTGGGTATTTGGAGGGCTTGACTCCTTCGAGGTATGCTGATGGAAAGCTTTCACGATGTTGGTTTGGGGTAGGAAGGCTGTGGGCGCCAGGGATGTTGACCGGGAAATGGGTAGGAAACGGTCTCGTAAGTAGAATTTGGTTGTTTTATTTTTCTTCCTTACCTGGATTATCCATCTGATCTTCCACCCATCTACCTCGCCCCCCTGCTGTATGTGGTGGTTTTTTCTCCGAGAGTCTAACTGGATGCTTACGCCCGAACGTTTTTTCCCCCTGCGAAGCATTCATACAGGAAGGTGAATCGAATATGTGAGTGCGCTGTTGCCCCTATGTGATTTCATAGTATACTCCCACACCCACCTCGCCTACTTCTTGCGATATCCTCTCAACAACAAGCTAACCCGCCTAATAGAGTATTGCAGCCAATGGAGTTCACTATACGCGAACATGTCAGCACTGACAGAAATGCTCATATTGAGACCCCAATCAGTGCGTATTGTTCCCACACGATCATCACCTTCCACCACCATGCCCATACCTTTTGCATATCTACCACGTCCTTCTTCATTTTAATTGTGCTGTGTCCTGCATAATTTTTCCTTGTCCTCCATCTTCACATGTTTCATGTCTGTCACACCCAGGATTTCCGCGGCCCTTTCTCACTTCATCGCACCTCGTTTGCTCTCACTCTACCCTTTGACCATATATATTGACTTTGCACTACAATTTTCTTAACTTTGCTGCATTCGAACCTCCGTCACACTACAACCTGCTTACACCCTGTCTCACAGCACCCGACGGTAACATTGAAAAGGCTTGGTCTCACATGTATTACAGCATGTCCGATGCGCCAAGCATTTACGAGAATAATGTACGGTTTTCTTTTGGCTTTCTGTTACTTGTCCTCGGTTATCTATTTGTGGCTTTATATATTGGAGACGTTCTACTATGGTCATATACACGCATATTTCTCCTTCTCTGCTCCCTTACACCTTTTTCTAAAACACCGCTGATACTCATTTCCCTCCCCATAGTACCAGCTGCACATTGGGATCTCATCCCACCTCAATCCGGAATCCCGCGACAAGCGTTATTACACTGTCACTCATAATAGCGACCAGAGGGCGCCCGCCCACCTCTATGTGGAGTGCGACGGCAACGGTGTCGCCACTCCTATGCCAAGCCCGGGTCCGCTCCCCATATTTCTATCAGAAACAGATGTTCCATTTCCTGATCTAGCTTTGGAAACTAATGAGACTGACGCTCCTGTCCTCTCTCTTTCTGATGCCGTTGATGCCGCTAATAGTAGCTTACTACACGGCGCTATACAGGCTGGGGCCTTGGAGGTCGATGTGTTAATTACAGGAGAGGTGAATCACCTCTTTTCTCTTTTCCTCTCCGCCGTCATCATCGCCTTTTCGTTCTGGTCACTTATCTCATCGTCACTGACACTCTCAATAGCTCAAAATCGGGTCAGAAAGTCCTCCTTACCGCATGTTCGGTCGTTTACGTCGAAACGACGGGCTTGTTGTGTTCGTGAGTATCGCTAGTGTTGTATGCTCGGTTGTTTGCTAATTCACTTTTTTTTTTTTCACTTCATCCATCATTCCTATCATTCTTTGTCATCTTACCTATACTCTCCAAACACCCCCACAAAATACCCTCAACCTCCTGATGAACGGATATACCTCACTCTAACTAAGTCGAACATCCAACACCGCTATTTTTTCCGTGGTTACGTGGTGGGTCAGCGCGCACTGGTGGGACACTGGACCTGCAAGGGTGAACAGCCCGGTGGGATTTTCACCCTCAAAAAACAAGTCGCTTGAGAAGGGGGTTAGAGCGACATCGGATCTCATCATGGCTATGTCCGTTATGTGGAGGTCTGGTTATCTTTGGCGCCGTTCCCACGTTTTCGGTTTTCGCAAGAGAAGCATTCCACCTGCTTTGTCTGTAGTCTTGGCCACCTCCCTTTCCCCAAAATTTCAATCCCCAAAGCTGCCTTTCGCTGTGATTTTTTCCGCTTTCCGACACACTCGCTTGGCCGCGTCTCTCGTCTCTCATATTGGTTCTCATTTCGCTTCGAAACTTCCGGCCACAATCTTGCTACCCGTATGAAGTTCAGATCTCATGGCATTTCTATCATCGCAAGCTTGCGTTCCGAATTCTTCCTCTTTTTTCTCGATTCCAGCGCCCATCACACCATTTATCCTCTAGAATCTTGGACATTGCCCATCCGTCAAATCTGCGATGAATCTTCACTAAGGGTTGTGGGGTGCAGGATAATCCCGGCATATTGCTTGTTGCTTTGGAGTTTTTCCTTTGTTTTGTTTTGTTTTGCTGTCTGGTGCTGTGTTTTGTTACACTTTGCCGCTACGTTGAAATAGTTTGAGCGGCATTGCTGGCCGCATAAGATTAGTTACTTAGTTACAGTTGCCTACTAATGAACCATCTGTTTGCAATGAGCCACTACCCCTACTGAAGCCAAACAGCCTTTTCATCGCATGGTTCCTGTTCAGCACCACTGAGAAACTCAAACACATATCAAGGACATGCACAAGCTACATTCAGTGTTTAAACTAGACCAAAATGTTGTGCATCATTTAACATCAAGAAAGAAGTGTCGTTAATTCATACACAGTAGTTTACAAAAGCACCATGCTGTACATTCCCATTGTCATTGACCATTACTTACTGGCATACGTATTACAAATCATTGACCAGCGGAAGCTCCAGCCCAGCAGGCACAATAACCATAGCGCGACGTCGCGTGAAGTGTTCAACATCAAAGCGGCCAAATCCTGATCCCCCCCTGTAGATGATATATATTAAGCAGGGGTATCCATATCCAGAATAATGGGGCAGAACGGATACGTACCCGAGGCCGTGGATGCATATGCCAGGTTCAACGGCATACGTGGGTGCGTTGATGTGTGCTTGGCCTACAACGCGTAATATTGACCACTCAGGAATAAACTAAGACGGGAAAAAAAAATTCACCTGTATAAATCCTCCGCGCAATCTGAAGCCCCTTCTCCACGTCTCTGGTCCATACAGCGCTCATAAGCGAATATTCTGACAGATTCGCCAACTCTACTAGCTCATCCTCCGTGTCCGCGACTTTGATCACAAACACCGGTCCGGCTGTCTCCTGCTCCCATAGTGGCCAGCCAGGCTCCACCCCTAGTAGAACATGCGGCTGGACGACAGCGCCGTCATGAGAGAGGTCCCCGACAAGGACCTCTGCGCCGCGTGCGTGGGCATCGGTGACGAGGGAGACCACCCTCTCGGCTGCTGCCAAAGTAGTTAGGGAAGATAGTTGCGCTGTAGGCTGAGTGCCAGCATGGATCTTCTTCGCGAGCGTCGTGAGGGAGGCGACCAGCGCTTCTGAGACGCCGCGTTGGACAAGAACCCGTTCGGTGGACATGCATATCTGTGTCGTACAAGTCATTATCGATATATGCGGAAATTTGATGTGAGGAATTTGGAATATACCTGACCGCTGTGGAACATGCTGCCAAAGATAATGCTCCGTGCGGCTTCTTCGACGTTTGCGTCGTCCAGGACCTGTGCAACGTGTGTAAACAACCTTTGAGCGTGGAGATGGGACGGAGTGTACTTACTACTACCGGTGATTTCCCTCCGAGTTCCAACACACAAGGCTTGAGATATTGTGCGGCCTGTGTAGCTAGGATCTTTCCGACCCGGTCACCGCCTGTGAACTGTCGAGGTGCTTAGACACAGCACTAGAAATACTGGAACTATAAGAGCTCACATTGATATGCTTGATGCGTTTATGGGCAATAATCTCAGAGACGATCTTCGGCGAGTCCTCTGCAGCGACATGTAAGAGGTTCAGCACGCCCTTCGGAAGTCCAGCCTGTGTGTTGCTGCGTTCAGAGTAATTCAAGGAAGCTTAGAGCTCACGGAAATACCTCATGCAACACTTCGACAACGATCTCCGCGCATTGTGGACTAAGTTCAGAGGACTTGAGCACCACCGTGTTGCCGCAGGCAAGCGGGACTGCAACAGCTCGCGCCGCGAGAGTTACGGGAGCATTATACGGCGTCATTGCAAATACTGCTCCCCATGGCCGCTTCTCCACTGACACCGTTCCGCCATCATGGCGCTGGCTAGGCATCGTCTCTCCTTGCAGACTCATCGCACACACTGCGGCATCCATTAACTGGCCTGCGCCCCCCCACATCTCGCCACTGGCCCAGTCTATGTGCGCAGAGATTTCTGCTTGTACGACGCGCACGATGCGCTCCGCGTGCTTTGGGTTCTTGATAAGCTCGGCGGCTTTGATGAAGATATCGCGTTTGGCGGATGCACGGAGGGCCTCCCAAGCGGGCTGCGCAGCATCTGCTGCCTCGATAGCGGCGATGACGTCTTCGGATGATGCGCATGCTGCACGGCCTACCACAGATTGCGAGGCACCATTGAACACGTCGTAAGTTCGTCCTGTGCTCGACGGACGCGGTGAACCGTTGATCCAAAGCGATGAAACTGGAAGAGCCATTAATTGCACGAATTGCAGATAATGTTTCTCCGTGCTTTTATACCATATAATGCAGATACATCTTGGATCTCAAACTGCCGCAGGCTTGGCCACAGTAGCAGTTGAGTACTAGTTCGCGGTCGGTTGGTACGAGTTGGCACATGTCACGGCTAAGTAACAAGGGTTATCTCGAGTATTGAGCGTCTTGGGCGCCATGTACGGATTTAGGTTGTTTGGCCACCACAGTCCTTGTTCCGTCAACCAACGTCGCACTACTTAGGTTAAAATGGTCGGACAGAACCTTGATACAAATTGCAATTTCTCCCCTGGCCAGCACCGGATACGCAATTCAGTCACGTGACTTTGGTCCAACAGTTTCCGCTCATATCTATACGAAGTGCAGGGTACAAACCAGGTATAAGTCGGTTGTCATGGCGCAATGGACCCTGGTGCACCTGACGTCCACAATTACGGGCTTTAAGCCTGGACAACGAGGGGCAGATAGTCAGATCTCTACCACAGAAACTTGTGGGGAATCCTGAATATACGTAGAATTTCTACACGTGCAAATTCTGCCGAACCCCGAGGTTTCCGGGGTTCTTCGCGAGAGCTGAGATTCGGGGACTCTCTCCGGTAGACGGGATCTGTATCGAGATTCTTCCTTCCTTTCTCTCATAAATGTATACTCTGTTATCGGGTTGTTGAACAAGAAATAGCTCCGAGCTTGGTTTGTCCCCTTTCACTCTTACTTGCCACCGCAGAAACTTCTGGGAATCTCAGATATACGTAGACTTTCCGCACGTGGCTCTTCCGTTACAACAAGATTAGCTCAAAATACATTGATTCATTACGCTCTGGAATTGAAGATATAAATATTGCAAGGACAATTTCTGTATTGGTATCAAGAAACCTTGGGCTCTGCTACGGGGTGAAATAGAAACATGATACCTCTAATAAAGTAGCAACAAATTCGAAAAATTACAAGCTGTAGTCGAGATGTGTCAAATGGATCTTGTGGTTATGACGCCATTGTTATGGCTTCCTTTGCTCTATCTACTGATTCAAATAATGTGTGGAAGCTGATTCAATAAAACATTCGCCATAAATTAAGTGTCGATTTCGAAAAACTATCTTAATATGCAAATTTGGACGTCGTCGGACTTCAACAATGTATGAAACAATCTACTTCTAAATCTAATATAAATAATTCCAACAATTTCTTCAACAGCCATTGTCAGTTGCTGCTTCTGATATTTAACACTAACTAAAAGTCGTGTCACTTGCCTGTTATGTATGGAAACTGTGAACCAAATGTCAATCCATTTGAATTACCTGACATGCCGACATTTTCCCCAACAATTATGTGCATAGCTGACAAGGACTTGACAATCGCAGAAGGAGCGGAAATCATTGGCCCACTGAGGACATAGGGTAATGTTCTCTTCCACTCCGAATAACCTCGTCCTGCTCATCAGTTACAATTTCCAGACGCGTCGACTAAGTCTAATTCTCCAAATTGCAACCTTGAAAAACGACCAGAGTATCATTCACTCTCTCCAACAACGCGTGACCAGATACCTTCTCCCTTGACATCTCTAATACACCACTCCTGGTGGAAGAGGTCAGCCCACCATGCATCGTTAAGGAGCTTGACTGGATAGAGATGTTCTGGCTATCAGGTAAAAAAGGTCCTGGACAGCTATAATCAGGGGCAACTCTCTACATTCGTGAAATACGTCAAGTCGTATGTCGTTCTCGATTTCTCACCGGTCGTATCTAAAGCCAAGCTGTCAATTTCGAACTTCCAATACGTGATATTTTACATTTCCCCAATGTCCTGGAAAAAAAAGAACCGCTTTCCTTTTCTCTCACCCCGTACGTCGTGTTGGCTCTTCCTCCTAGAAGGTTGTCGTGAATTTTGCAGGGGGTTCTGCTGGTATGCCAAGGATAGGATTGAAGGTTGATCAGGTTTACGGAATGCACAATCCAGAGTTGCACGCAAGGAATCAACGTATGCCGTACCCGCAAGAGAATGGCGTTAAGCCGAAACCAGGACCAAGATTAGGACAACGATCCCGATAACGGGGCTGTCATGGAGACTATCACCGAAGGTGTTGTGAAAGTACGCAAACCACGACCGGACGACTCCAACGTTCACTCACCTCCAACCCAAACCTGGACAGGAAAGACTTATCTCCCTTGACGATGTGGAACGGTTATACGCCATCACCACCCCGTAGCTTTCTACGACCAAGCCCGACCCCCTCTCAGACGCATACGCAACTCGGGCTGTCCAAACGCTTCCCTAACGTACCCCACGAGTGCGGAAGAACTAATATAATCCACAAAATGCTTCGATAAAAGGTGTAACATCATCACCACCTCTTTTTCGTATCCTTCCGGCTGGGATACCGCCTGGCCCATCTCCCAGTACGCACGCATGGGAGAGAAGAAAAAATAAATCCTTGTAACCGCCAAGGGGGAACATCGAAAACCACCGCTTCCATCATCACCACCTCGTCCTCGCTATCTGAGCCACTGCCCTTTCCCTCCCTATGCACGTCCCTGGCGGTCTAGTAGCGTATCGCTTGGTTAGCCGTATAACTATTAGCCGATCTCGTGCTCACTTCATACGTTCCGCTTCTCATGATCTGCTAACTTCTCATCTCATCTCGATTTCAGCAAATCTAATACACCTGACGCCGTCTGGATTTTCGAATCCGCCATTCGTTGTGTTGGCGCCTTCCTTTCCACATACGGGCTCAACGACAACACACCTCGAGCGCCCGTCGACGAGGCTAAACAGCCTACCCCGACAAACCCGTGCTAGGTTTTCAGGGTTCGAAGTCAAGTTCCCATTGGGTTCATAAGCTTTTCGAACCAGCCTATTATTGCGACCGTTGACGTTTCGCTGTTGAGGTGTCAGCTGTGTGATAAGTGGTATATTCGTGCACAGTCAAATGTCGCTAATGCCGGCACAGTGTTTGAAAAAGAGATAATGCTTGACGTATCTCCATTCTCAGTTGCCCCTGTGATACCCCCACCATTGCCGCTCGATTGATCCCCACTCATTATTAGCTACCCAGATTGGTCCATCTCATTACTCTCTTTTTGTACAAGCACTCAGGGAACTGCACTATAAATAGAATACACTTGTAAGATAACCCTTAGACTCTTTTCTGACACATCTTAGGCTCTTAGAGACTCTGCTATTCCTATACACAATGAATTTGATGAATTGCCAGTCGCACACCTTGTTGTGATGGGTCATCAGCTTACTATGGAATGGTCAAGACTCTCAAAATATACCGCAAACGACAGTCACCGTCAATTGGCGGAAGACTCGGCCCTACACACCGCACAGCTTCCCAGCTCCAGTACCTGGAATTGTTGCCGAAAGGATAGTTCCAGCCACTGGAAACCCTATAGGCGCATACGTCACCTAGGAAGGAGGTACTGATTCATACCTCGAGTACTTGCTAGAGTATTCACACAATTTCAATGCCAACCCGATCCTACTCCAAACATGATAGACGGCTATGGTTTCATCGATAAACTCCTGATGAATATGTCTACAGTCGGTGACTCTACATACCCTGCAGATCCGCAGGATGACCGATCATATTGGTTCTCATTAGGAGTTTTCCGCGTTGGAGATTAGCTCCTTGACACCCAAACCATCGTTGATATTGGTTTGAAGCTCGCCGACCCCCACTCACCAGATTTTCCAGGAACTCTAACGCTAGAAATCACAAACCTGAAAAGGCGAAATATAGTGGGTTTAAAATCCCCTCACGGAAGTTCCTTGTGAACTGTGCATCACACTTGTATTCAGTTGTGCCTAAACCTGACCGCCTTATGTGGGAATTTATCCATCATTCTGAGTATGGAAATGCTGCAACAGTGTCAAAGACTGGGAATCTCACTGCTGGTCACAAAGCGGAGAAACTACCTCCAATACGTGCAGAAGTGCGCGGCCTGGTTTGTCGCTGTGTTCAAAATTTATAGAGGAGTCATGTGAAGTAGGAGTCAATAGAGATTTTAGTCAGAATGTGATGTAAAAGTAAAATCCTATACTGGCAGTTGGGGAAGATATTTATATAAATTGTGAAAGTATTTATGATTTTTTATGGTGTATAACTTGTTGAATCACTTTTTCTATCTTGAGGTAATAATTGATGGTACCTAAAGATTATATAATCTGTGTATTTATGTGTTAGAACTTGCTCCAAAGCCTGATCCCTGAGTCCTTGGACAATGGGACCTGAAGCTCTGTCTGTCTCAAACTTGTTTCATGTTTATTCCTGTTCATGCTTCATCTTTGTTTATTATTAGTTCATGACCCTGACCTCAGTCATTCAGTCCCTTATTGTGAGGGGACAACCAATCTTCAACCAACACTCCACAGACTTCCCTATTGTCCAGACCTCTGGACATCCCAGAGGTCATCCAGAATGTGAGAATGTTAAGTGTCACAATCATATCCTGGCACTGTACACTCTCATACACATATTTCCAAACAATACCCTCTGAACAACTCCAAAGACAATTTTTGGAAATCCAAATAACCTTCCCCTTATTCCTCCACTTATATTTGATCTAATCACTCAACACAGTCCATATGTCATTCCATTTGATGTTTAGTGAAACAATTATTGGTCAGGTTCAATCATGATCTTTTTTTAGAAAGAACCACCCTGACTATCCCCATCTTTCACAATGAACTTGTTGATTGAGTTATTTCTATCCCATCAGAGTTTGTGATATCATTTCATATCATTAGACTCTATGATATGAACATTCTAGACCCTCAGGATCACCCTCTGAAGGATTTAGGGACGGTAACTCTACCTGAAGAGCCATGCGATTCAGAAACATGTTTCAGGATTTATTTCTAGTTCATTAATCTTTTCTTCATTCACCATTTCCCTACCTCCCTTGTTCTTTGTTTCCTATGGCCTTTAATTAGTATACATGTACCTCAGCTACTTTCCGAATTTCACGGACTCTTTCCCATTTGCTCTCCCTTCTGAACCATTTGGTATAAAGCTAGCACATTCACATGTATATTCCCTAGTTCAATTATTGTATGTCTACTTGATTGTTCTACTCCAACTTGCCAAATCGTTGTGAACTATCTTGAAAAGCAACTTCACATTTGAGTGAGTATGCTAAATTTATCTATATTGGTTTAAACACACTTCGAAAGAATGTGAGACCATTGGCTGTGATTGACATGGACTGCAAAGTTCTTTCAATCCATGAGATAGAATTTTTTCAGAATATCTATCTCTTTGGAACTATGCACCTTTTCGCAAACATTCCAAAAGCCATTCACTTTTACTGTAGGATTTCTATTTGCTTTTGAATATCATTCTATTTGCTTTTGAATATCATTCTATTAGTATTGAAACATTTTCGAGCATTACTACTAACACTACATTCATCTATAACATCTATCCTTAATGATTGAATTCTGACAGTTCGGGCCACCCCAAGGCTGGCTGAGGTGGTCTGAGAGTTCAGGCTTGTAATTGGAGGCTTCGGGTCAAGGACCCGAGACTTCAGACTGAGGTTCTCATGCTTTGGACTTGTGCCTTGAACGCCTGGAGGTCTTAGAGGTGAAGAATTTGATGAAAGTAGGTTGTCCCCTGATAGTATGAATGTTCTAGACCCTCAGGATCACCACCGAAGGATATGTACACACCTATTCCTATCCGAAGAGCCATGCGATTCAGAAACATGTTTCAAGAGTGGTTGTTGGTCCGTTAATCTTTTTCTTCATTTACCATTTTCCTACCTCCCTTGTTCTTTGTTTACGGTAGAAGTCACTAGGAATGGGCACCCTTTATGTAATATGGGTGCCTACATCACGTGAGCGCAAAATCTTCTCACAAAAAAATGAAAAGCGCTAGAATTTGCCTGGAAATTAGTTTTGAAAAAAAACTTTATTTTTTAATATGCTACAACAAAAATATAATTCTGCAATAAAACTAGGATTGAGCTTCCATGTCTCCACTGCTACCCCCCCCCCCCCCCCACCCTACAGTCTACCCATCCTGTCTGTACCGAAGACTGTTTATGTGATTGATAGCCAAGGAGCCGAGTCACGTGACCTCGGCTAATGACCACGTGATGTGCAAAATTCTCTTCATGAAAAATGAAAAAGTGCCACATTCACACAGGAATTACAAATTTTTTTTTTTTGATATTTTGACCTTAAAGTTGCTACTAGTCACTCAGTTTTGTGTTTTTTTTTCTAAAGTCTCTGCAACAAGTCTTAGCAAGCCATATACTAAACATATTCTAGGGGCTAAATTTGTATTTTATCCCTCTCCTAATATCTAGCAGCAATTTTGAAGAAAATGAGCTTCACACTTATGTAAGGGGTGCCCGTTCCTGGTGACCTCTACCTTACTATGGCCTTTAATTAGTATACATGTACCTTAGCTACCTTCCAACCCTCACTGACTCTTTCCCGTTTGCTCCCCCTTTCGAACTCTTCGGTATATAGCTAGCACATTCATATGTATATTCCTTAGTTCAATTATTGTACATCTACTTGATTGTTCTACTCCAGCTTGCCAACTTGTCGTAAACTACCTTGAACAGCAACTTCACATTTGAGTGAGTACTCTAACTTCATTTACATCATGTTAGACACACTTTGAAAGAATGTGAGACCATTGGCTGTGATCAACATGGACTGCAAAGTTCATTCAATCCACAAGATAGAATCCATTCAGAATATCTATCTATCTCTTTGGAACTATGTACCTTTTCGCAAACATTCCCAAAGCCATTCACTTTTACTGTAGGATTTCTATTTCCTTTCGAATATCATTTTATTACTATTAGAAACATTTCCAAACAGTACTACTAAGCCTCCACTCATCTACAACTCTTATCTTTGATAATTGAATTCTGACACTCACCTAGTAGAGGTGAAATCCAAAGAGAAATGTCTAAGGGTCCCTACTACTAGTGAAGACATTATATATGACTTCCCAGTGCCTAACCAAGGACATCTCTATGCATTGTCAAGCCTGCCCAACTTCTATACCCATAAGGTCCTTTGTCCCCGACAAAGGCCAGATCCCAGGCTGGATGTTCAGGTCACTTTGGAGACATGACTTGAGGCTTCAGACTCACACCTGAGATCTCAGACTGATAACCCAAGACTTCAGACTTGGATTCCTGTGCTTTGGACTCCATGTCTTGAGTAGTATGTTAAAGTTTAGACCTCAAGTCTTGGAGATGTAGATGTGTTTGGAGTGTCAGCCAAAAACTAGTCGTCTCCTGACAGAAACCCCCCAAACCATGTCTGTTTGATAAATGCGAAACCTGTAAGCACTGCATAGCTCAGCAGACATGATAGTCAAAAATTTGTAGAAGAAGTGATTGCCTTGGTTTGGAGGTCAAACAGGCACTCTTGTTTCATAAAAATTAAGAGGAGCAGCAGCAAGCAGGTTTGGACAGAGTGATATAAACACCCTTGAAAAAGTATTGGACTCATAAACTTGAAAATATACTGGAAAACTGATAATATTTATGTAGATAATGTCCTTGTTAAATATGAAAGAGTTCAGGGGTTTTAGAGCATGTTATTCTCGGAAAAATGTCATGAGATAAAAGATAGGGGTGGAAAATGGGGCTAGGGGTTGAATAAGGAAGAATAATGTTCATAAATTGTTCTGTATAGAAAGTGGGTCCAATCAGAAGTTGTGGAGCTTGTTCTGGATTGAAATGTATGTGGATAATAAGCAGATGGATCCAATTGGAGAGAGGGGAAGGGAAATATAGGATAAAGTCAAGGAGACTTGCCTCTGAATGTCTATGTGATGATATTGAGTCAATAAATTGATTTTAAATCGAGTGGTCATGTGAGGGGAGCAGGGGAATGACTCCTGAGATGTTTGATCATGTTTGTGGATTATTTGGACTGCATATATTCAGGTCCCTCATCTTGGATGAATATTTCAAGGGGTTTGTGAGGAGGCCATATCCCCCTGGCTCATGATGCTGTTTGTGACTCAATTTGGCTCTTGTTGTATTGATTTCTCAACTAGAATTGATGATAGTGGTGGTATAGACAATATATGATGTCCAGGACTCAAATCCCCTCGAGTTGGAAGGTGAAAATTTGTGTGAATGTGGGTAGTAGTGTGGTGAAAGACACTAACAAATAAATAAATAAATGTCAAAAGAAAATAATAAGAAAATGAATCATAGCTCTGTTTATTTCCTCTTATTAACACTGTTCACAAGGTTCATATTGGACAAACAAATAGAAGTCCTGCAAGACTTGCTTTCCTTGCACATTATACAGACAATATGAGGTTAACTCACCTAATAAACACATTCACTCTACTCTACCCTCATCACTCCACATATTGAGTTCAATAGCTTACTTCATTTCTAATCCTTCATAATCTTTCCAAAATACAAGGACAGGATGCTGTTTAAGCACAAAACTAAAGACAAAGCCAAGCCCTTTAGATCTTCCCAGAAGCACACTGGAACTTCTGGAACCTGTATTCCATCAAGTGACCCCTTCTGGAATTAATATCATCACCAGTGTGAAAGGCAAAAAATTCCCATGGTGATATGTATGTTCTTCCAACTGAGCCAAAAGGCCACTATGCTAGGTTATCTGGCATTAGTCTGTGGGCACTATTTAAACAGCAACTTGTTACTATCAGGGGACAACCCTTTTTCCTCATTCTTTTCCTTTTTCCTCTATTCCTTTCATCCTTTCATCCCTTCTTTCTCTTCTCCATTTTACCAAATTCCTCCCATCTCTTGCATTATGCCTTTGAATTCCTTTTTCTACCTTTTCTAACACTAGTTACTTTGTGTTTACCATTGTTGGATCACCAGTAGTTATACAGTTAGCTGCTTAGGTAAGGGGATCCTCATCCTTTTCTCTTTGGATCTCACTTACCAGGTATGCCTTGCACTGTTGTAGTTACTACTTGATATCAAATATTAATTTGGATCCACCTTACCTGTTCAATGACAGGCTGTTTGATAATAAATGATGTTCCAGGGATGATGATTTGATTTCCGGGGAGGGTCACTTAGCATATATTTGGGTTCCAGAGGTTCCAGTAGACTTCTAGACAGATCAGAGGGACTTGGCTTCAACTTATGTATTGTGCCAACTCAGTGTTCTGTCCCTGTATCTCAGGTGTCCAAGTGACTGGAGGGTCTGGGTGAGCTGGGGCTCATTGTGGGTCATAGCATAGAGAGAGAGAGAGAGAGAGTGTGTGTGTGTGTGTGTGTGAGAGAGAGAGAGAGAGAGAGAGTGTGTGTGTGTGAGAGAGAGAGAGTGTGTGTGTGTGTGTGTGTGTGTGAGAGAACAGGATGTATTAAGTTGATATCAGAACTGAGGAACATACAAGAGAGTTTTGCGTTTATGTACTAAGGGTTTCAGGGATTGGGTTTGGGGATGACTAATATAAGTGAAACATGTTTCATAGCTATCAAGAAATATTTCTGTAACATGGGGGTAATAATGGAACAGTGTTAGAGAACAAGAATAGTAAGGAAAAAAGGCTTCCAGAAGAGTCTAGGGTTCCAGAGGGTTCCAGAGATTGGCTGGATACATGACCGTGACATAACCAGCCTAGTGTGCTCTCTGTGGGTAGTTTGGGATTAGAGTCCCCTTGCAGGCCCAGGCAGGACACTGGCAGGGTGGTATCCCCTCCAGTAGGCCTTGTTAAAATATGAGGACCTAAAAGATTATCTCAGTCTCTTAGAAAAGAGCTCTGTTAGAAATAGTTAACTACCTAAAAGATTATCTAAAAGAATAGTTAACAATTGTTTAGAATATGGAAATAAGTTTGAACTCATACCTCAGTCTCTTGGAAAAGAGCTGAGGTCACAGAGTCACACAACTGCAAAACATCGCTGTAAATTCAAACTCCGTAGATAAGAGGAAGAGATATTCGGGCTGAATATCAAAACCTTAACAGGCCTGCCAGCAGACATATCCTGGGTCAGGTTGAGGTTGCCCTTACAGTTACATGTATTCACCAACCATTCCAATGATACATACATAACAACCAGTCACACCCCTTCTGCCCTTGACAGCTTCTCACAAGATCTCAAGCTCACCAAGGCCTCACTCCTTAAATTTCCACATTGCAGCTACCCAGTTCAAAAATTTCCAACCTAGGCAATTCTTTTGTGAATCCACATTTCCTGAATTCATATGTGTGCTGTATTCTTATTAGTAGCACTCCTTGAGAGGTTTTGGTTCAAAATTGTATCTATCAAGTTACTTTGGTATATCTTAAATTACCAGAGCAGCTAGTTCACTAACTAATCATTGGCAGGCAATTAAAGTATATCATAGAGTAAAATACAAGTAATGAAATAATACAACAATTTTAGATGATCCCTAACAAACGCTCAGCTATCTTCATGTTAGGCACACCCAACACCCTGTTTGTGTCAGCCTCCTCACTCCAATATCCTTTGTTTCACTATTTGAAGTAAAGGTGCTGATTGTTTGGGAACTGGGACGGCTGGTATGAGCAGAATGACTATGCATGGGATGTGCTACAATGATAGGAGGTACATGGTTAGGTGGCTAAAAAACTGGAATTCCTGTTGATCATTGACTTTGTTGCATACAACATCACTGCTGTTAGTTGCCTGCTCATGCTTGTGCAAACTCCTGGTCACAACACTTCGGCGATTGAAACGGCAATGTTGTGATCCACGCGATCCCTTCCTGTTCTTCTTCTTGATGCATCCAACATCTTCACGGCTGAATGGGTCACTAAGTGATGCGATAAGAGCTTGGTGTAGGGGATTCTGTGCAGGTACAAGAGGAATCCCTTGGGGGAAACGTCACAAGGGGGTTATGAGACTGTAACACAGGGTCATTACGAGGCCGAGGGAACGTGCTAGGGTTGCACATGAACGACATACGTTGAAATATTAGATCATCCTTACTGCATCGTTATATGCTGCGCGTATGGAAGACCGTAAGACTGACAGGGCATTAATAATAGAGCCAAAAGGTCAATGAAGCTCAACAAAGAGAAAAATATAAGTCGGAAGTGGTCATGTTTTGCATTACTCGACCGTCGTGCCTGGAACTCGGTCATGAGGGGTACGCAAGAATCGGGGAGAAAGAACTTCAGATAGGAGATGAGGAAGGCCGTTGGAGGGAAGGAGGTTAAGACAAATTAATGAGGTCGTGTTAGCGATCACCAAAGAAAAGACAAAAAGAAAACGTAAGATCAAAATGTACACCTCCACATGAAAGTGGTTTTGAGACGAGCCTGGTGATTTAAAAGGAGAATGACTCGCACGGTGAGGCCAACCGTTGTGCAGGGGAAAGTAACTGACACGTGTAAAAGTTCGCGTGTTGTTGCTGGACAATTAGTACTACCGGTGACATGTAACGTTTCTAGATGCGCCTGCACTATCTGTAATTCTGGGGAAAGTCGGACAGAATCACGTGACTGATCATTCGTCGCTGCTCACTAATGAATTTATGCATAGCGCCAAAGGTATTGAGTGCTCAGGTAGCAATCAACCACAGACCACTCAGCTTCTACCCGAAGCCGAGCCCAGCAGCCTAAGGTCCAAGACGAGACATCTGCATCATATGTTATAAAGGCATGGAGAAGCGTATCTGCAAGTCGTCGTGGACCCAATGGCTCTCCCAGTTTCATTACTTTGGATCGACGGTTCACAGCGTCCGTCGAGCACAGGACGAACTTACGACGTGTTCAATGGCGCCTTGCAAGCTGTGGTAGGCCGTGCAGCATGCGCATCGTCCGAAGACACCATCGCCGCTATCGAGGCAGCAGATGCTGCGCAGCCCGCATGGGAGGCACTCCGTGCCTCCACCAAACGCGATATCTTTGTCAAAGCCGCCGAGCTTATCAAGACCCCAAAATACATAGAACGCATCGTGCGCGTCATACAAGCTGAGATCTCCGCGCACATAGACTGGGCGTGTGGCGAGGGGTGGGGGGCAGCGGATGAGTTAATGGATGCTGCAATGTGTGCGATGAATCTGCAAGGAGAGACGATGCTTAGCCAGCGCCATGATGGCGGCACGGTGTTGTTGGAGAAGCGGGCGTGGGGAACAGTATTCGCAATGTCGCCTTATAACGCTCCTTTGGTGGTCGCGGCGCGTGCTATTGGAGTCCCGCTTGCTTGCGGCAACACGGTGGTGCTCAAGTCCTCTGAGCTTAGTCCACAATGCGCGGAGATCGTCGTCGAATTGTTGCATGAGGTATTTCCGTGAGCTCTAAGCTTCCTTGAATTACTCTGAACGCAGCATTACACAGGCCGGACTTCCGAAGGGCGTGCTGAACCTCTTACATGTCGCTGCAGAGGACTCGCCGAAGATCGTCTCTGAGATTATTGCCCATAAACGCATCAAGCATATCAATGTGAGTTCTAATTTCCAATATTCCTAGCATTGTGTCTAAGCACCTCGACAGTTCACAGGCGGTGACCGGGTCGGAAAGATCATCGCTACACAGGCCGCACAATATCTCAAGCCTTGTGTGTTGGAACTCGGAGGAAAATCACCGGTATTAGTGAGTTCCTTGATCATATCTCCACATTCAAAATTTTTTACACACGTTGCACAGGTTCTGGATGACGCAAACGTCGAAGAAGCCGCACGGAGCATTATCTTTGGCAGCATGTTCCACAGCGGTCAGGTATATTCCAAATTCCTCACATCAAATTTCCGCATATATCGATAATGACTTGTACGACACAGATATGCATGTCCACTGAACGGGTTATCGTCCAACGCGGCGTCTCAGAAGCGCTGATCGCCTCCCTCACGACGCTCGCGAAGAAGATCCATGCTGGCACTCAGCCTACAGCGCAACTATCTTCCCTAGCCACACTGGCAGCAGCCGAGAGGGTGGTCTCCCTCGTCACCGATGCCCACGCACGCGGCGCAGAGGTCCTTGTCGGGGACCTCTCTCATGACGGCGCTGTCGTCCAGCCGCATGTTCTACTAGATGTGGAGCCTGGCTGGCCACTATGGGAGCAGGAGACAGCCGGACCGGTGTTTGTGATCAAAGTCGCGGACACGGAGGATGAGCTAGTAGAGTTGGCGAATCTGTCGGAATATTCACTCGTGAGCGCTGTATGGACCAGAGACGTGGAGAAGGGGCTTCAGATTGCGCGGAGGATTTATACAGGTGAATTCTTTTTTCCCGTCTTGGTTTACTCCTGCCTGAGTGATCAATATTACGTGTTGCAGGCCAAGCACACATCAACGCACCCACGTTTGCCGTCGAACCTGGCGTATGCATCCACGGCCTCGGGTACGTATCCGTTCTATACCAATGTGCTGGATATAGATACCCCTGCTTAATGTATATCGTTTATAGAGGAGGATCAGGATTTGGCCGCTTCGACGTCGAACACTTCACGCGAAGTCGCTCCATTGTCATCGCTCCTGCTGGGCTGCAGCTTCCGCTGGTCAATAATCTGTGATACGAATGCCAACGAGTACAGGGTCAATGACTTATGTAGACTACCGAGTGTGAAGTAAAGACAATTCTTTACTCGATGTAAAACATTATGATCTAGATAAAAAAAAAACATTGCCCAGGTGCGTTTTCTTCAGCCCAATGCGGGGCAGTTAAGATGCTCATAACAAATTTTATATTTTATAACTGTTAAACTAAGACTAATCACATTGAAAGATGTTGCCCAAGGACATAGCCGGTGATGATTTCCTGATTTCTCAGCCCATTATAGCATCTGCAAGTAGATGTCCAATCTCATGATCAAGCAGGGGACATATCATCAACTCTACTCAGTACTGTATTGTTCAGTTGACCTATCTAAGCTTCCATTAGCAACTCATACATAAATTTCTGAACTATTATAAACACACATCCTGACTATGCCTTAGCTACCAGTCTATGACACCACAATCTGCTAGCACTGTGGAGTGTCAGAATTGCATTATAAGTAATAAGAGTTGTAAATAAATGTGATGTTAGTAAAATGAGAGTGATACAAATGGTTAACATGAGAATATAATTTAGAAGTGAAGAGTAATCCTACAGTAAAAGTGAATGACTTTCAGAATGTATGTGAACACATACATTGTTTGGAAGAGACAATTCCTACAAAGGAATTATGTCTCATGATCCAAATGGCTTTCACAAGCACATGTCAGTCACAGTGAATTTGATAATAGTGGTGAACACTTGATTGACTGTTAATATTGACATGTGTGTACTCACTTGAGGATTGAGGTACATGTATGCTAATTAAAGGCTATACAAATCAAAGAACAGGAGTGGTAGGAAATTGGTGAATGAGAAAAAGGATTGACAGACCAACAATAACTCCTGAAACATGTTTCTGAATTGCATGGGTCTTCAGATAGAGATTGTCAGAATTCAATTATCAAAGATAGATGTTATAGATGAATGTAGTGTTAGTAATAGTGTTTGGAAATGTTTCTAATAGAAATAGAATGATATTCGAAAGTGAATAAAAGTCCTACAGTAAAAGCAAGTGGCCTTTGGAATGCTTGCAAAAAGGTGTATAGTTCCAAAGAGATAGATATTCCGAATGGATTCTATCTCATTGATTGAATGAATTTTGCAGTCCATGTCAATCACAGCCAATGGCTTCACATTCTTTTGAAGTGCGTTTAAACTGATATAAATGAGGTTAAGAGTACTCACTCAAATGTAAAGTTGCTGTTCAAGGTAGTTCACAATGAGTTGGCAAGATAGAGTAGAACAATCAAGTAGATGTACAATAATTGAACTAGGGAACATACATGTGAATGTGCTAGCTATATACCAAATGATTCAGAAGGGAGGGTGAATGGGAAGGAGTCCGTGAAGGTCGGAAAGTAGGTAAGGTACATGTATATTAATGAAAGGCCATATAAAAACAAAGAACAAGGGCGGTAGGAAAATTGTGAATAGGAAAGAAATTTAATGAACTAGAAATAGGTCCTGAAACATGTTTCCAAATTGCATGGCTCATTGGGTAGGGAGGGTCATGTGCATGTCCTTTGGATGTGATCCTGAGAGTCTCGGATGTTCAGACTAATAAGAAAGTGAATTGAAATATTTATTGGTTTTATTTTGTATTTTGTTTGAATTTTATTTGAATTTTATTTTATTTCTTCAATGCGAGCTTTAAGCACTTGTTTGATAATCTAAGTGGAGTTTGTCAGAATCCAAATAATAGCGATAGATGTTGTGGATGAATGTTGTGTTAGTAAAAGTGTTCGGAAATATTCCTAATGATAACCGAATGGGTTTGGAAAGTGAATAGAAATCCTACAGTAAAAGCAAATGACTTTCAGAACGTTTGTGAATGAAGTGCATAGTTCCGAAGAGACAGAGGTTCCGAAAGGATTCTATCTCGTGGATCGAATGAACCTTGCAGTTCATGTCGATCACAGTCAATGATCTTACATTCCTTGAAGTGGATTCAACTAATAAAAGTGGAATTGGAGTGCTTACTCAAAAAATATGAAGTTGTTGTTGAAGGTAAGTTGGAGATGAGTTGACAAGTGTGAGTAGAAGAATCAAGTTGACATACGATAATTGAACTAGGGAGCATACATGCGAATGTGTTTAGCTATATACCAAAGGGTTCGGAAGAGAGGGCAAATGGGAATGAGTCCGTGAGGATCGGAGAGTAATCAAGGTACATGTATACTAATTAAAGGCCATAGAAAACGTATCTTAGTAATGGAAGGAAAATTGTGAATGAAGAAAAGTATAATAGACCATCACCAACTCTTGAAACATGTTTCCAAATCACGTGGCTCTTCAGGTAGGGATAGTCATGCCTAAATCTTTCGGAGAGTCATTATGAGAGTCTAGAATGTTCATACCGTTAAGCCTGATGATATGGCAAGTCATCGTAAGCTTTGAGTGAATATGAATAACTCAATCCATAATTTCATGGTGAAAGATGGGGATAGTGATGGGGATAGTCAGGGTGGTTCTTTTCTAAAAAAAGAATATGATTGGACCTGACCACTGATTGTTTCACCAGGATTGTTTCAATAGATGACGTATTTGAGTCGAAGTGATAAACAAAAGAGTTGTGGGATGAAAGTGATGGGAGTGTGAGAATGTTGTTTTGGAGTTCGGACGAAATGCTTCGGAAGGATTGCTTCAGAACAAAGATGATCTGAATGTGATGCCCAAATTGTGATCGTGACAGAGTTCTATTGAGATGCGGGGGATGCACTGATGCGGGAGCAAAATGTCAGTGCTAAAAGTTTGTGTACACTGATGTGGGCCTTGTAAATAGAGATATAGTGCAAACTTAACAAAGTTGGGATATGTCACGAATGATATTTGAGACCTCCAAACACATTCTATCCGAAGACCTTTGTTCGGAATTCAAATCATCTCATTCAGGCACATTGCATAAACTTGATCCGGTCACTCAATACAGCTCATCAGTCACTCTATTTGGTGTTTAGTGAAACAATCAATAACCAGGTCCAATCATAACCTTTTCTGGAAAAGAAGCACCCTGACTATCCCCATCACTATCCCCATCTTTCACAATGAACTTATTGATTGAGGTATCTCCACTCCATCAAAGCTTGCCATGACATTCTATATCATTAGGCATCATGATATGAATATTCTAGACCCTCAGGATCACGCTCCAAAGGATTCAAGGACGGAAAACTTTACCCAAAGAGCCATGCAATTTGGAAACATGTTTCAAGAGTTATTGTTAGTTCATTAATCTTTTTCTTCTATTCGCAATTTTCCTACCACCCTTGTTCTTTGTTTTCAATGGCCTTTAATTAGTCTACATGTACCTTAGCTACTTTCCGATCCTAATGGACCCTTTTCCATTTGCTCACTCTTCCAAACCGTTCGGTATAAAAGCTAGTACATTCACATGTATATTCCTCAGTTCAATTATTGTATGTCAACTTGATCTCTCTACTCATACTTGCCAACTCATCCTAAACTCACCTTGAACAACAACTTCATATTTGAGTAAGCACTCCAATTCTACTTTTATTAGTTTAACTGACTTCAAAGAATGTGAGATCATTGACTGTGATTGACATGAACTGTGAAGTTCATTCGATCTACGAGATAGAATCCTTTCAGAACCTCTATCTCTTTGGAATTATGCATTCTGTTCACAAATGTTCCGAAAGTCATTTGCTTTTACTGTAGGATTTATCTTCACTTTCGAATATTATGCTATTATCATTAGAAACACTTCCGAACAGAATCACTAACACCTCATTCATCTACAACTTTTATCACTGATATTTGGATTCTGACAGGATAATTCTTGAGCCGTATGGATCACTTGAAATGAAAGCAAACAGCTGGTGACAATTTGCTAACAGTGCAAGTGTTGTAGAGAAATCAAGCCAGAGATTCAGAATATGGGAGACTTTCTGGAGTTTTACTGCCTTAGATTACACCGAGAACTACAAGCATATTTAAGGAAAAAGCTAGCTAGTGAGAGTCCTTTGTGATTCCAAGAAAAATAATAGGGTGATGGAGCGGTTCTGGGGTTGCAATCTACATGAGGGATAAAATGCACAACTAAAACCTATCTAAAACACTTGAAACCGATCTGTGTGCTATGAGAACTACAAATCATGTGTGCAACAATTTTATTCAACAGAAAGAACAAAAGAAAAGAGAGAGAAAACTTCTGAAACTTCATTTTGAAGCTCTGGGCGCTTGTCTAAATGAAATGGAAGCGATCAGCTTCATTCGGGGATCGGTGACAATAGGGGTGGATCAAAATGGTAGATAGATTGTTTATGTGTGTTTGGAAGTGTTTCAGATGCATGTGGCTGCCAATCGTTGGCTGTTTGAGGCCTGTTTGTGTCCAAACACATATATGCATGTGTTTGTGCTTGCATGGGCTCGGGGATCCTTCGCCGATTGATTCTAAAAATATAAACAAAGTGCATTCTAAAGCCTGAGGCTTTGAATTGAGGTCAGTAATATTTTTTGTGTTTTTTTGTTTTTTGTTTTTATTCAAGACAGCATCACTGATCCATCAGTAGATTATGTAATCTTAGATTGCATGGTAGATAGATAATAATAACACAGACCATAAAGCCTAATAATATGAAATGTCATTGCAAACTTTGATATAATAGACATGACTCCATTAATAAGTTCATTTGGAAAAGATGGGGATAATGTTGTGGATAGTCAGGGTCCTTCTTTTCTAGAAAAGATTATGATTGGACCTGTTTACTGATTGATTCACTAAACTCCAAATGAGGCGATTTCTAGGCTATGTTGAATGACTGGATTGAATATAAGCAAAGGATTCAGGGGGGTATGATTCAGATTTCTAAAGGAGGTTGTTGGATGCGTTTGGGATATGTGTTTTGGGGTTGAAACAGTTAAAGGCCCTAAATTGTATTTGTGACAGAGATATCCTCATGCAGATCAAATAGTGAATCTGAATGCCAGGAATACTCATATCACAGAGTTTTGATGATATTGTCTGTCAGGGAAGGCTTTGAGAGAGTAGAATTAGCTCAATGATTAATTGTATTTTAGGAAAAGATGGGGATAGTCAGGTTGCTTCTTTTCAAGAAAAGCTTATGATTGAACCTGACTGTTGATTGTTTCACTATTCTCAATCGAGTGAGTCAGGGAACCTGATGGATGACATGGAAGTTGAGTATAAATACCTTGATCTAGGGGAGGAGGGTTCAGAACTATTCCAAGGGTTTTATTTGGAAAGGGATATATGGTGGTGTAAGGGCCTAGATTATGATCATGACAGTAAGCTCTGAAATTGGATCAAAACAGTGTGCTATTAGTGTATCTTAGTTGATATCAAACCTGAGGTCTAGTATACATGAACTGGTGACTTACAGTGACTCGCAAAACTGAGTCAATGTTTGGTGCTTTTGGACTATTCATTGAATAGCTTTGAATGTAAAACATATATGAAAAGAGTGCTGGTGCATCAAAGTATGAATCTGATCAGGGCTATGCAACCATTAAAAAATTATATAATTCTGATCAGGGGTGAGGAAGATATGGGCAATTCAAATCAAGGGCCCATTGACTCAGTTTTGTGAGATGGTATCAGAACAATCAGAATCTGATGCTCCATCTATTATATAACATGCAACCCTTGATAGATTGTTACTATGGTAACCTTATCTTTCATGAGAACTCAAATTAAGGTATTTATTCCCTGTCACAATCATGATATTGTCCCTTGCTTCACCATTCGAACCCTCTGAACAGTTTCCTTCCAAATCATTCACTCAGAATCCGAACCAACAGCATTTTCATCACACATATTTGCCATCAACATTTTGTCACCCTCAAGCATCATGAATCACTCTATTAACATCAAAATGAGCCAAACGATAAATCAGGTCTGATCATTACTCTTTTCTCATAAAAAGAAGCACCTGCACTATCCCCATCATTATCCCCATCTATTTCAAGGAACTCAATGTCAGGGTCAGTTCTATACCTCCGAAGCTTATGGTAACAGGAAATACTATTGAATATGTTGACTCATTCATTCCTGACATTCAGGGTTGCTGTTTGAGGGAATAGCATGAGGATCTCTCTATCCAAAGAGCCATGCAATTCAGAAACAAGTTTCAGGATTTATTTCCAGTTCATTAAATCTTTTTTCTATTCACAATTTTCCTACCTCCCTTGTTATATGGCCTTTAATTAGCATACATGTACCTTACCTACTTTCTGACCCTCATGGACTCTTTCCCATTCACTCCTTCTGAACCGTCTGGTATATAAGTAGCACATTTGCATGTATGTTCTCTAGTTCAATTATTGTATGTCTACTTGATTGTTCTACTTTATCTTGCCAACTCATTGTGAACTACCTTAAACAGTAACTTTACATTTGAGTGAGTACTCTAAACCTCATTTATATTAGTTTAGACACACTTCAAAAGAATGTGAAACCATTGGCTGTGATTGACATGGACTGTGAAGTTCATTCGATCAACGAGATAGAATCCTTTTGGAATATCTATCTCTTCAGAACTATGCACCTTTTCGCAAACATTCCAAAGGTCACTCACTTTTACTGTAGGACTTCTATTCACTTTCGAATATCATTCTATCACTATTAGAAACATTTCCGAACAATATTCCACAGTATCCAGGACTCTCAGAACTCTCCATCCCAACCAGCCCTGCTCCTCTGGAGGTCATCCCCCCAAGCTTTCCTCTAGAGATCAACATGCTATTTTATCACAAATTGCTACTGGCAGAGCTGCCAATGCTACTCAAGTCACCAAACACATCAATACAATTATCCCCCACCCAGTCTCCTCAGAAACAGTCAGAAGAGTTCTCAGGAAATATTCATTCAAGGCTGTGGTGAAGAAGAAAAAGCCCTTGCTCAGTGCAAGGCATAGACAGCTGAGGTTGGCCTTTGCTTTGATGGCAGAGGGTCATTTGGTCAGATGAGACCAAAATCAACAGGTTTGGGTCAGATGGGAGGCAGTGGGTCTGGAAACAAAAGGGGGAGGGGTTGATTGAGAGAGAGGTGCAGGGGACAGTCAAGTTTGGAGGGGGAAACATTATGGTATGGGTGTAAGGGCAACCCTCCTAGTGCTCCCAGATGCCTAGCAGAGGGGAAATCCAAAGGTATATATATATTCAAGGAAATACAATAAAGGGAACTCTCACCTAGTAGAGGGGAAATCCAAAGAGAAAAGTCTAGGGATCCCCACTACTAGTGAAAAAACTATATACAACTACCTAAGGCCCAACCAGGGGCACTCCTACATGCTGTCAACCCTGCCCGACTTCTATTCCCATAAGGTGCTTTGTCCCTGATGAAGGTTGGTGTTCGGGTCAGATGTTTGGGCCATACCTCAAGGTTGGTTGAGGTCTCGGGTGGTCTGAGGTTTTGGACCAGAGGCCCGAGACTTCGGACTTGTAATCAAAGGCTTTGGGTCAAGGACCTGAGACTTTGGACCGAGGTTCTCATCCTTCGGACTTGTGCCTCGAATGTGTGAAGGTCTTAGAGGTGAAGAATCCCGTGAAGGTAGGTTGTCCCCTGACACTGGGGGTGTATGGGATGGAATGGTGTTGGCCAGCTTGCAGAGGTTGAGGGGAAGATGGATGCTGATCAGTTTGTGTCCATTTTTGAGGACCAGCTGCTGCCCAGCTGTCACGATCATGATTTATGATCTGTTCCACCTTCCAAACCACCCGAACCATCCGAACCATCCGAACATCACGTTTCCGAATCAACTCTTCGGAACCCGAATCATCGGCAGACTTGTCACACCTAAACCATCCAACACTTCGTCACCCATAACACCTTGAATCATCCTAGCAACATCACAAGGACCCAACCAAGAAATCAGATTCTATTATTAGCCTTTCCTCAGAAAAGAAGCACCCACACTATCCCCATCACTATCCCCATCTATTTCTAAGAACTCAATAGGAGGGTCGATTCTATGCTTCTAAAAGCTTATGGAAACAACACATACAATTCAACATGTGGACACGTTCATCCCCGTCACTCAGGGCCGTCGTTTAAAGATGTGAAACAAGGGTTCGTTTACCCGAAACGACATACAGTTCGGAAACAGGTTTCAGGGTTTATTTCTAGTTCGTTAAACCCTTTTCCCATTCACAATTCTCATACCACTCTTATTCTCTATTCATCATGGTCATTAACTAGCATACATGTACTTTAACTACTTTTCCAATCCTTAACGGACCACTCCCCATTTGCCTTTGCCTCCGAACTTCCCAGTATATAGGTAGCACATTCGCATGTATGTTCTTTAGTTCAATTATTGCACGTCTACTTGATTGATCTGCTTGACTTAACAATTCGTCGTGAACAATCAAAAAGAGCAACTTCATTTCGAAGTAAGTCCTATAAAACTTATCACTTTAGATTTGATTATACTTCAAAAGAATGTAATCATACTGGGTGAGATCGGCGTGAACCCTACGGTTCATCCGATCCACGAGATAGAATCCTTTCGGAATATCTATCTCTTCGGAATCATGCACTTCTTCGCAAATGTTCCGAAAGCCCTTCGCTTTTACTGTAGGATTGCCTTTCATTTTCGAACACCATCCTCTTCATGTGGAAACATTTTCCAATGTTATTGCTAACAATACATTTGTCCATAACATTTATCTTTGATAATTGAATTCTGACACCAGCCTGGATGAAAGTGGAATTCCTGAGGAACAGGTAATTTTTCAACAGGACAATGATCCAAAGCACAAGTCAAAGAAGGCCAAGAACTGGATGGAAAACAACAATATCACTCTCCTTGACTGGCCTGCACAGTCTCCATACCTGAATCCTATTGAGCACCTCTGGGATCATGCAAAAAACAGGCTTAAGGAGTATCCAACACCACCCAAGGGAGTTTGGAAAATTTGGGAGAGAGTAGAGGAGGTATGGAATAACATACCACCAGAGGTGTGTCAGAATTTGATAGAGAGTATGCCTAGAAGACTTGAGGCAGTAATTAAGGCTAAGGGGGGCAATACCAAGTACTAGAATTGCAACTTACTATTTCTCTAATACCCTCTCACAAAACTGAGTCAATGGGCACTTGATTTGAATTGCCCATATCTTCATCACCCCTGATTGGAATTACATAATTTTTTAATGGTTGCATATCCCTGATCAGATTCTTTCTTTGATGCACCAACACTTTTTTTCATATATGTTTTACATTCAAAACTATTCAATGAATTGTCCAAAAGCACCAAACATTGACTCAGTTTTGTGAGTCACTGTATATACTGAATAGTTTGGAAGGAACAGCGAATAGGAAAGAGTCTGTGAGGGTCAGAAGGTAGGCAAGGTACATGTATGCTAATGAAAGAACAAGGAAGGTAGGAAAATTGTGAATGAAGAAAAAGATTGGTGAACCAGAAATATATCATGAAAGATGTTTCCAAACTGAATGGAGCTTCAGTTAGTAACAATGTCTTCCCAATCTTTCAGAAGGTGATCTTGCATAGAGTCTGATGATATTACTTGTCATTGTAGGCTTTTGGTGAGTGGAGTCAATTTGGCCATTGATGTTGAATAATTGGGTATAGAAAGTACATAGGTAGGAAATAGAAATTTTTTAACCATAGACAAAGTTATCACCTCAGTGATACAAAGCACTAATATAGAGTAACTACCTGTAGCCAAAGTTATCTACCTAGATAGTTACTTACTAATCCTAATAACTAAATGATAATTTGACTCACCACCTCAGTGATGCAAAGCACTGAGGGGTTCATCCAAGTCTGCCTGTACTACTGTATAGTTCTGGGCATCCCTGCCCAGGAACTAATAATAAACTAGCTACTCAAATAATAATACTCTGCCTCTGAAAACTCATCCACAAGTTCATTATAACATTAATAAATGTGAGCCATAAATTGAGACCAAATGAATAAGATTGAACTCAAGGAATTCAGCATATATTCCCTTCTCCTACACGGCACTTAAGCATTTGTTTGGAGATCTCAGGAGGTGGATATATGCACCTCTGGGGAATTCCACAACAATTGAGTTCCTCGGAAAGATGAGGATAGTGATGGGGATAGTTAGGGTTATTCTTTCTAGGAAAAGATTATGATTGGAACTGGTCATTGATTTTGGCACTAAATATCACTGGAGTGATTGGGGAACTTATTGGTGATGGGGTGTTTGTTGGAATACATGACATGCTTATCCCATTAGTCCACATCCACCTGTCCACATTCATGTTCAGTCCTTTTTATATTTCCTTTCTTTTTGTCTTTAATAAGAAAAATAAGAAGAGAAATTCTGTGTATTTTTATTGAATTTATTTGTTTTATTTTGATGTTTTTGAGGCTTGTATTTGATATGCTTGAGGTAGCACTAATTCTCTTATCTAAGCAAGGTTGTATTCTGATGTGGGGAAGTGCTGGTGTGGGGGTAATCTATCAGTGCTTAATATTCACATACAGTGCGTGAATAGTTGTTGATAGAGATAACAGAGAAACTTAGCAGTTTTGAGATAGCAATTGAGCTTAATAGAATTCTTGAATTGAGAGCAAACATTGACAAGCCACATCTATTTCAATCCAACTCCACCAGTGCCATTTTCTTCAACCTTAGCCATCATCTCGCATTGCCTCTATGCTGAGACCCACCGTCTTTTATCATCAATTGTTACATAATCACTTTCAATCAATCAACATGTCATCATCCAAGCTTTCCTCACCATCTCATAACAAATACTCCATCAAATTGCAACCAATAGAAGGATGATCTGAATGCCATTTTTCAATCATGCTAACATACCCTAATCCCACTCATCTCCATTGCAAGCTCTCTAATCCTAATCATCATGACACTTATGCCATTGGAGAGCCAGTATATGTCGATGACTCCTCAGAACCATTCATATTTCTTGGAGATAAAAGGGTATACTATCATGCAGGGCAAGAGGCATACATGGCAGAATTCAAGGGACCATACCCAGAATATCCTCCCCCATCCATTTGTTTTGGATCCTGAGAATTAAACAAAACTTTGGTGTTTAATCTAATTGCTCAGACTTTGATTAGACCTTTGAGTTACTGATCAATTGTAACACAAACTATTTTAACAAAGAACCCAATTAAGAAATTATACTCTGGAATGCTCAATAATCAGTATTGCAATGTGATATTGCAAGTAGATTGTATATGAACACTCACGTAGGTGTGTTATAGTTTTTCTGTAACTCTGCTAGTCTGTAACAAAAGTCTGTAGGTCCAGTTACTTTGCCAATAAGTAGATATAGATCGGACAAGGAACCAAAGCGACCCTTCGGTTACCTGTTATCGATGCCGTCAAACAGGTCACTACTCCAGAGACTGCCCTCGAAGCTATGATGTTCGAACCATGACAACGGAAGAAAAACTGGAGCTTCTACCGGAGTTGTTAGCGCTGGCAGACGCATCTGAGACCACGGACCCCAAGACTGAACCGAGACCCGAGGGGAACCCGGAGGCAGATTCCTTAGAGGATTTTGGAGGCTGCAGTGGGTGAATAGTACGTCCCCACTGCCTGTACATAATAGATTCTCCTGTCTTGAAATTGAGGGTGAAGTAAACTCCCCCACCTCACAGACGAAAGAATCCGTCGCAGCCATACCCAAAGAAACCCTCCCCCCTCCTCGCCAATGGTGGGAGAGGTGACTCCCCAAGAAGTATGTTGTCACCTCCACCGCCAACCCAAAATCCCTCTTGGTCAAAGTGGAGATTCAGACCACCAACATGGGCGAAGTGATGTTGGCTCCGGCACTCATAGACAGCGGAGCGACTGGGCTGTTCATAAGCCGAAGCTATGTGGAACGTAACCGAATCGCGACTCGGATACTCCAACGCCCCATTCCAGTATATAATGTGGATGGGTCCCCCAACGATGCCGGTGCTATAACAGAGATAGTAGATGCAATCCTCCGAGTAGATGGTCATTCAGAACGAATGTCGTTTGCGGTCACCAATCTTGGGAGGCAAGTGTCACGATCACAGTCTGGACATTCAATTCACACTATATTTGTTCCAAAGCAATCCTTCCGAAGCATTTCGTCCGAAGCCCGAAGCGACATTCCCACACTCACATCACTTTCATCCCACAACTCTTTTTGTCTATCACGTCGACACAAATACGCCATCCATTGAATCAATTTCGGTGAAACAATCAGTGGTCAGGTCCAATCATATTCTTTTTTTAGAAAAGAACCACCCTGACTATCCCCATCACTATCCCCATCTTTCACCATGAAATTATGGATTGAGTTATTCCCATTCACTCAAAAGCTTGCGATGACATTCCATATCATTATGTTCTATGATATGAATGTTCTAGACCCTCAGGATGACCCTCCAAAGGATTTAGGGACAGTTAGTTCTACCCGAAGAGCCATGTGATTCGGAAACATGTTTCAAGAGTGATTGTGGGTCCGTTAATCTTTTTCTTCATTCACAATTTTCCTACCACCCTTGTTCCTTGTTTCCTATGGCCTTTAAATTAGTATACATGTACCTTGGCTACTTTCTAACCATCACGGACTCATTCCCATTCGCTCTTTCTTCCGAATGGTTCAGTATATAAGCTAGCACATTCGCATGTACATTCCCTAGTTCAATTATCGTATGTCAACTTGATTTTCTACTCACACTTGCCAAACTCTCTCCCAACTCAACTTCACCAACAACTGTATACTTTTTGAGTAAGCCCTTCAATTCAACTTTTATTAGTTAAATCCACTTCAAGGAATGTAAGATCATTGGCTGTGATCGACATGAACTGCAAAGTTCATTCGATTCACGAGATAGGATCCTTTCGGAACATTTGTCTCTTCGGAACTATGCACTTCATTCACAAACGTTCCGAAAGTCATTTGCTTTTACTGTAGGACTTCCATTTGCTTTCCAAAACCACTCTGTTACTATTAGGAATATTTCCGACCACTTTTACTAACCCAACATCTATTCACAACATCTATTGCTATTATTTGGATTCTGACAGCAAGACCTGCTGCTCGGATACACTTGGCTGGCCGAGCATAGCCCAGAGATTAACTGGCAGACTCGAAAGATTACCATGAGCTGGTGCCCAGACAAGTGCCATATGTGCCGGACTGAAGTTAAGAAGGAACAAAAAGAAGCCTGGAGAGCAGAATGCAGGATACGAGCTTGCCGAGCGGGACCGATGCCTGACTTCACCGTCGAAGAGTCCGAAGACTTGGGCGCCGAGCCCGAAGTCTCGGATCATTGGACCGAGGTCTCGGACTCCGAGTCCGAAGGTTCGGACCTCATTCCCGAGTTAGGGCCAGGTGATCAACTCTCGCAAGGTGACTGACTGCTCTGTGTTCCACTTGACCCGGCCCTTCATGAGATCTGAGCTACTCAAACTACGTCTCAGAGGCTAGCCGAGGCTCATCACAAGCACCATCAGGCCTCGTCTGAAATCCCCGAGTACCTCCGAGACTTCGAAGATGTCTTTTCCAAGGACTCCTTTGACACCCTGCCAGGGCAACGGATCTGGGACCATGCCATTGAGCTAGAGCCGGGTGCGAAGCCCTCTAATTGCAAGGTGTACCCCCTACCTCCAAATGAACAGATGCAACTGGACGAATTCTTGAAAGAGAACCTTCTCTCGGGCAAGATCCGACCGTCGAAATCCCCAATGGCCTCGCCAGTCTTCTTTATCAAAAAGAAGGATGGAACACTCAGGCTTGTACAGGACTACCGAGCCCTAAACGCTATGACGGTCAAAAACCGATACCCGATCCCTCTCATCCCCGAGCTTATCAACCAACTCCGAGGCGCCAAGTATTTCACCAAACTTGATGTTCGGTGGGGGTATAATAACATCCAGATCCGAGAAGGGGACGAGTGGAAGGCAGCCTTCCGAACTAACCGAGGCCTGTTCGAACCTCGGGTGATGTTCTTTGGACTGACCAATAGCCCGGCCACCTTCCAAACGATGATGAATGACATCTTCCGAGACCTCATCATGGAAGGGGTAGTCTGTGTGTACTTGGATGACATTCTCATTTTCTCCAAGACTATCTCTGAGCACAAAATGGTAGTCCAAAGAGTGATGGAGAGACTCCAAGAGCATGGGCTCTGTCTCCGACCCGAGAAGTGTCGGGTTCGAACATACGTCCATCGAATATCTCAGACTCATCATCTCCGAAGGGCACACCGAGATGGATCTGGTTAAGGTTAAAGGAGTTACAGATTGGCCAACTCCGAAGACCTGAAAGGAGGTGCAAGCCTTCCTCGGGTTTGCGAATTTCTACCGAAGGTTCATCAAGGACTTCTCACACCACGCCCGAGCCCTCTTTGATCTGACAAAGAAGGGGGATACCTGGAAGTGGGGCAAACCCGAAGACATGGCCTTTCGCAAACTCAAGGAACTTGTCACCTCGGCCCCGGTCTTGGCGTGCCCAGATGACACCCGGATGTACCGAGTGGAGGCTGATTCTTCAGACTTCGCAACAGGAGCGGTCATCTCTCAACAATCCGAGGGTGACAGGTGGCACCCCATAGCCTTTCTATCCAAAAGTCTTAGTCCAGTGGAGCGGAACTATGAGATTCATGACAAAGAGATGTTGGCCATAATTCGAGCCTTAGAGGAATGGTGGCACCTCCTGGAAGGAGCACAACTCAAATTTGAGATCTGGACAGATCATAAGAATTTAGAGTACTTCCGAACCTCAAAGAAGCTCAACCGAAGACAAGCTCGATGGTCGCTATACCTATCTCGTTTTGACTTCACGCTCCACCATAGGCCCGGCCGAACTATGGGGAAAACTGATGCCTTGTCCCGAAGGCCCGACCATGGATCCAGAGCGAACGACAACGAAGACCGAACGTTACTCCGACCCGAGCTTTTTGCCATTCGGGCCCTTGAAGGACTTGCTGCTATAGGTGAAGAATGAGACATTCTTCAGGATATCCAAAGGATGACCCAAGATGGGGACAAGGAGGAGTCGGTGACCAAGGCTATCTTGGAGCTTTGGAAAGGACACTCACGCACAGTAAGAGCCTCGGAGTGGTCCGAGCAAGACGGCCTGCTACTGTTTCGGGGGAAAGCCTACGTACCAAATGACCCTGAACTTCGGTGACATATTGTGTTCCAACACCATGACACCCGAGTAGCTGGGCACGCAGGGAGGTGGAAGACATTAGAACTTGTGTCTTGGAACTACTGGTGGCCACAGATGTCCAGGTACATTGGACAGTATGTGAAGACCTGTGACCTATGCCTTCGCACTAAGCCACAAAGGAGTGCACCAATGGGCGAGCTACAGCCACTACCGATCCCCGAACACCGATGGGACACGATTAGTGTCGACTTCATTGTCGAACTCCTGGAGTCCCAAGGGTTCGACGCAGTCATGAATGTGGTAGACTCGGTGAGCAAACGAGCCCATTTCCTTCCGACCAACACTACGGTCACCGCATTAGGAGCCGCTCGACTCTATCTCATGCATGTCTGGAAGCTGCATGGACTACCGAGACAGATCATCTCTGACCGAGGCCCGCAATTCGTCTCGGAGTTCACACGAGAACTTTACCGATTACTCGGTATCAAACTCGCGGCCACTACAGCTTACCACCCACAGGCTGATGGGCAAACCGAACGTGTCAACCAGGAATTAGAGCAGTACCTTTGGATCTTCGTTGATGAACACCAGGATGATTGGGACGAACTCCTCCCACTCGCAGAGTTTCAATACAACAACCATGTACACTCTGCGACCCAAGAGACACCTTTCATGTTGGACACAGGCCGACATCCTCGGATGGGATTTGAACCGAGACAGCCCGAATCCCACATGGAGACAGTGAACGAGTTCAAAGACCGAATGGAGAAATTGTTAGAGGAAGCTAAGTCAGCGTTAGCCAAGGCAAAGGATGACATGGCTCGGTACTACAACCAACGCCGAACCCCAGCTCCGGAATACAAGGTGGGCGACCGGGTGTTTCTGGATGCTTCGGACATTTGGACAACCCGACCGTCCCCGAAACTTGCACACTGCTACCTCAGGTCATATGTCGTCCAAAGGAGGGTCGGACGCTGACAAGCCAGCGGACAAGCCACATCTATTTCAATCCAACTCCGCCAGCACCATTTTCTTCAACCTTAGCCATCATCTCACATCGCCTCTACGCCAACACCGCCATCTTTTATCACCCGTTATATAATCAATCAATCAATCAATGTCGTCATCTATCATTTCCTCGTCGACGCATATCCAAGAATCCATCGAATTGCGACCTATAGAAGGACGAGCTGAATGCCATTTTCCAATCACACCGACATATCCTAATCCTGCTCATCTCCATCGCAAGCTCTCTAATCCCAATCATCATGACACCTATGCCATTGGAGAGCCAGTATATGTCGACGACTCCCAAGAACCGTTCATATTTCTTGGAGAGAAAAGGGTATACTATCATGCAGGGCAAGAGGAATACATGGCAGAATTCAAGGGACCATACCCAGAATATCCTCCCCCGTCCATTCAACTTACACTTCATCATAGAATCCAGAAGGAGCGCATATTCCACCCTACTCGTCAGCCAATCATGGAAAGGTTCATGAATAGCCTTCGGAGCCTGTGTTGTCTCTGATTCGTCAATCCTTCCTGGATGACACAGTGACTTATTCTATATCCAATTTGCTTAGGAGACATTGGACAAGTTGAGGAATATTATTGGTGGACATTTCTTTTGTTCTTTTATCTGACATATTATCTTTTCACATGATCTCTGCCTTGTTCTATGTTTAATAACTTTTTCTCATCATTACTAACTGACATTCTATTCTTGTACTAATATTCCCACTCCACACTTTTTTTCCCTATCTTGACACATTCTTGCTTATCCGCTTTGTTAGATACTCCTTTCTTGATTCCTTTTTTGTACTTTTGTTCTCGTGCTTTGTCATGCGCTACTTTTATTCTTACCAAGCACCTCTATCGCATCGTTTTGCATCGTCTATGCACTGTTGCTGTAGACATGTATATAAAGGCCTCTGCCTCTCTCTGTAAAATAACAAGTCAAGTTTCAAGTCAACGCTCAAGTCCTCAGTTCAAGCAAGTTCAAGAATAGTCTAGAATGTTCTAGACTACGTCACACGTCACAGTCACAGTCACAGTCACATACGTCACGTCACAGTCACAGTCACAGTCACATACGTCACGTCACAGTCACAGTCACAAGACTCGTCACATCTATTGACATCACCTACTGCCAGCATTAAGTATTGGAATTGTGACAGGATACTAAAATTGTAATAGCCATCAGACGACCATTATCAAGTGCAGTATTCCAATCAACAATCCCCTTCTTCAATTACAAGGCAGAGAAGAAGTCAAATCATTTGACGTTTTCTTATACAAAGAAGAGTTTGGAGTTAGGAAACTGACACAGTTACAGTCCTTTAACGACCATCACTGTTCCAATATTCCATCTCCGATCCCATCCTGTGGAAAGAAGACATACAACAATTCGACTAACCTATCAACAATATACAGAACTGCTGTGTCCCTCGAACGACTGCACTAGATACCGTCTGAGGAAAGGACCGTTGCGTGCAGGCTTTAGGTATCAAACCCAAGGCGAACACATCAATGCAATGCATATCGCCTCCAATTACCATGATCAATGGCTAGATTACACCCAGTGTTCAACATTGTCAAACTCCTTCCGGCACCCGAAGACCCTATTCCTGGTCGGAAGTCCAAGCCACCACCCCCACCCGAAATTGTAGATGGGGCCGAGCACTACACAGTGGAACGGATCCTTGACAGTTGATTTCACAGAGGCCAACTACAGTTTCTGATCAAATGGGAAGGGTATGGGTATGAGGAGAACACTTGGGTTTTGGAAGCAGACGTCTCGGCCCCGGACAAAATCTGAGAGTTCTATCAAGCACACTCCGGAGCACCTCGGAGGGTTCGCTCGACAGCATTCAACACCATTATAGCACGTGCTTCGAGGACGCAGCACTCTTGGAGGGGGCTGATGTCAGGGGACAACCTGTTTTCACCAAGCCCTCCACCTCCAAGGCCCCTACACATGCGAAGCACAAGTCCAAGGCACGGGAACCTTGGTCCGAAGCCTCGGGTCCTTGACCTGAAGCCTCCAAGCACGAACCCGAAGTCTTGGGCCTCTAGTCCGAAACCTTGGACCACCTGAGACCTCAGCCAACCTCGGGGTAGAACTCAAATGTTTGATCTGAATCTTTGGCCTGACATCCGACCTTCGTCAGGGTCGAAGTGCCTTATGGAGATAGAAGTCGGGCAGGGTTGACAGCGCATAGGAGTGCCCCTGGTTGGGCGTTAGGTAGTAGTATATAGTTTTTCACTAGTAGTGGGGATCCTTAGACTTTTCTCTTTGGATTTCCCCTCTACCAGGTGAGAGTTCCTTCATTGTATCTTTTTACACATATATATATCTTTGGATTTCCCCTCTACTAGATACCTACGGGTGCTAGGAGGGTTGCCCTTACAACGCTCCTACATCACCTCAATTCTTTGTCACTTTAATTTAGATGAGCTGAAGCCCTCATCGATGCCTATGCAGCCCAGGCTATGGCTATCCAGTTCCCTGACACCCAAGACTACAGCTGAATGGGCTCAGATGCGCGATACTCCATATTGTGAAGCCATCAGATCATTGATGTACACTGCCTTAGGTATCCGTCCTGACATAGTGTTTGCCGTCCAAACATTGTCTTGATACTTGACAAAATTTGGACCTACACATTGGAACACTGTTAAGAGGGTGTTCAGCTACTTGAAAGGCACAAAAGAACTGTGGTTGACTTATGGGCATGCTCAAACAGGCTTGACAGGATATGCATGTCACGATCACAATATGGACACCTCATCTCTATCATTGTCCTCCCGAAGCAATCCTTCCGAAGCATTTCGTCCGAAGCCCGAAGCGACATTCCCACACTCCCATCACTTTCATCCCACAACTCTTTTTGTCTATCACGTCGACACAAATACGCCATCCATTGAATCAATTTCGGTGAAACAATCAGTGGTCAGGTCCAATCATATTCTTTTTTTAGAAAAGAACCACCCTGACTATCCCCATCACTATCCCCATCTTTCACCATGAAATTATGGATTGAGTTATTCCCATTCACTCAAAAGCTTGCGATGACATTCCATATCATTATGTTCTATGATATGAATGTTCTAGACCCTCAGGATGACCCTCCAAAGGATTTAGGGACAGTTAGTTCTACCCAAAGAGTCAGGCGATTCGGAAACATGTTTCAAGAGTGATTGTGGGTCCGTTAATCTTTTTCTTCATTCACAATTTTCCTACCACCCTTGTTCCTTGTTTCCTATGGCCTTTAAATTAGTATACATGTACCTTGGCTACTTTCTAACCATCACGGACTCGTTCCCATTCGCTCTTTCTTCCGAATGGTTCAGTATATAAGCTAGCACATTCGCATGTACATTCCCTAGTTCAATTATCGTATGTCAACTTGATTTTCTACTTACACTTGCCAAACTCGCTCCCAACTCAACTCTACCAACAACTGTATATTTTTTGAGTAAGCCCTTCAATTCAACTTTTATTAGTTAAATCCACTTCAAGGAATGTAAGATCATTGGCTGTGATCGACATGAACTGCAAAGTTCATTTGATTCACGAGATAGAATCCTTTTGGAACCTCTATCTCTTCGGAACTATGCACTTCATTCGCAGACGTTCCGAAAGTCATTCGCTTTTACTGTAGGACTTCCATTTGCTTTCCAAAACCACTCTATTACTATTAGGGATGTTTCCGAACACTTCTACTAATCCAACATCTATCCACAACATCTATTGCTATTATTTGGATTCTGACAATGCAGACATGGACGGTAGCACTGCCAAAGATAGACACGCAGTCTCTGGGTACGTGTTTATAATAAATGGTGGCACTGTGTCCTGGAGCGCAAAACGTCAGTCAATTATATCACTATCAACAACAGAGAGTGAATACGTAGCTGCTGCCCATGCTGCAAAGGAGGCTATATGGCTCCATTCCTTCATCGAACAGCTTTTTGAGGAAAAGCTTTCTGCCACTACCATGTTTTCTGACAACCAATCCGCAATTGCACTTACCAAGGATTATCAGTATCACGTGCAGACGAAGCATATCGATGTACATTACCATTTTATCTGTTGGATCATTGAAAAAGGAGCTTGTCAGAATCCAAATATCAGTGATAAAAGTTGTAGATGAATGTGGTGTTAGTAATTCTGTTCAGAAATGTTTCCAATGATAATAGAATGGTATTCAAAAGTGAAGATAAATCCTACAGTAAAAGCGAATGGCTTTCGGAATGTTTGCGAACAAAATGCATAGTTCTGAAGAGATAGAGGTTCCAAAAGGATTCTATCTCATAGATCGAATGAACTTTTCAGGTCATGTTGATCACAGCCAATGATCTCACATTCTTTGAAGTGGGTTAAACTAATAAAAGTAGAATTGGAGTGCTTACTCAAATATGAAGTTGTTGCTCAAGGTGATTTTAGGACGAGTTGACAAGTTTGGGTAGAAAAATCAAGTTGACATACAATAATTGAACTAGGGAATATACATGTGAATGTGCTAGCTTTTATACCGAACTGTTCGGAAGAGAGAGCAAACGGGAAGGAGTCCATGGGGATCAGAAAGTAGCCAAGGTACATGTACACTAATTAATGGCCATAGGAATAGATGAACAAAGGAGGTAGGAAAATTGTGAATGGTAGAAAAGATTAATGGACCATCAATAGCTCTTGAAACATGTTTCCGAATTGCATGGCTCATCAGGTAGGGATAGCCATGTATAAATTCTTCGGAGGATGATCCTGAGGGTCTAGAACATTCATACTATGGTGTCTAATGATATGGGATGTCATCGCAAGCTTCAACAGAATAGAGATACTTTGTTCAATGAGTTCATTGGATAAGATGGGGATAGTGATGGGGATAGTCAGGGTGCTTCGTTTCCAGAAAAAGAGTATGATTGGACCTGGTTGTTGATTGTTTCACTAAATACTCAATGAAATGATCCCTGAAGTGGATTGGGTGACCGGATCAAATGTGTGTGAAGAATTAGGCAGGAGTGGTTCAAAATTCCAAAGGGGATCTTCAGAGATGATCAGAAAGCTGTCAGAATCCAAATATCGGTGATAAAAGTTGTAGATTAATATGGTGTTAGTAATTTTGTTCGGAAATGTTTCTAATGATAATAGAATGGCATTCGAAAGTGAATAGAAATCCTACAGTAAAAGCGAATGGCTTTCGGAACATTTGCGAATGAAATGCATAGTTCCGAAGAGATAGAAGTTCCGAAAGGATTCTATCTTGTAGATCGAATGAACTTTACAGTCCATGTCAATCACAGCCAATGATCTCACATTCTTTGAAGTGGGTTAAATTAATAAAAGTAGAATTGGAGCGCTCACTCAAATGTGAAGTTGTTGTTCAAGGTGATTTCACAACGAGTTGGCAAGTTTGGGTAGAACAATCAAGTTGACATACAGTAATTGAACTAAGGAATATACATGTGAATGTGCTAGCTTTTATACTGAACTGTTCGGAAGAGAGAGCAAACGGGAAGGAGTCTGTAAAGGTCGGAAAGTAGCTAAGGTACATGTATACTAATTAATGGCCATAGGAAACAAAGAACAAAGGTGGCAAGAAAATTGTAAAACATCAACGGACCAACAATAGTTCTTGAAACATGTTTCCAAACCGCATGGCTCTTCAGGTAGGGATGACCATATGCAAATCCTTTGGATGGCGATCCTGAGGATCTAGAACTTTCATATCATAGAGTCTGATGATATGGAATGTCATTGCAAGCTTCCACACAATAGAAACAACTCAATCAATGAGTTTATTTGAAAAGATTGGGATAGTGATGGGGATAGTCAAGGTGCTTCTTTCCCAGAAAAGACCATGATTAGACCTGGTTATTGATTGTTTCATTAAACACTTGATGGGGTGAATCCTGAGCTGAATTGGGTGACCTAATCAAATATGTGTGAAGTATTGAGGCAAGAGTAGTTCAAAGTTTCCAAAGGAAGCTTTTGGAAGCATTCGGAGGTTGTGGTTCGAAGAAGAAGCCATGTGAGGGCCTAAAATGTAATCGTGACAAAAGCCATACTTTGGTGCGATAACAGGGAGATGTTATAAAACACCATTGTGACAGAGCTGTTCACTTGGTTTACTGTCCAATGGAGGATATGGTGGCAGACACTCTCACCAAGGCATTGCCGTCTGCAAAAGTCAAGCATTTCACAGTCGAGCTCAGGTTGTCCACAGTTTGAGGGGGAGTGTTGGAGGTCTAGACACGACAGCATGACAAACCATGTCACCCCACTTGTTGTTGGCCCAATATGGCTCTTGCATAGCTGCAAGAGCATTCTTTTTGTTCTCTTATTTAGAAAACGTATTGTTTCCTAAGTCTATAAAGTAGCTAGATAGTTGTTCCTGTCATTTATATTATACAATGTCTGATCGCCCTTTCACAGATTATGTAATTGACACGAACATCAGATGCCGCAGCACTCATGGCAAATATATGTGGTCATTTATGTGACCAAACAATATACAAAAATATCAAAACAATCCACCAATGAAGGCATTTGAATTCCCAATGAAATAAGAAGACACATTATTCCAGGCATACAAGACTGAGCAGCATCACCGATGATGCTGCTCCAACACAGCTGAAACATTTTATCTCACCTCTGAGACAATACCCCATCGTTAATTCCGTGATGTATGGGTGTTTATCCAATCACGAGTCGATGGAGATTTTGGGGATATCAGTTGATATGTAGGTGTGACCTATTTCTATTTTTCCATTTTTTTATTGTATTATATTTCTCCTCTACCCTGTCTCATATCCTACTCCACAATCACCTGTCCCAAACCCCTAGTATAATGTCCAATCTATCTACCCTCAACCCTGTGTTCTCATATTCATTCCATGCTTCTGAATACATAGCTGCTTATCTTGTGCCTTAACACATGTAAAACCCCCTAGTTAATTGTTCCATGTCTCATTGTCATTTGGTCTTGAATACTTGTATAAGTACTGCCAATGTAGTACGAAAATATGTAACTGATTGTAAAATTTGTTCACCACATTCTTTGTTTTAAGTCTTGCCAGCAAATTGTCTCGTAGTTGCCTCTTATCTGCAATCTCCTTGGGACTTATCAATTTTCTCTTGATATATTGATATTCCTCTTCTATTCACGCTATATACATCAAGTTGATCCTTTGTACTGCAAACTTTCGACACCTATCTTCATTGACCCCGCATCTGGGCCAAATTCCCGGGTCCTTCGACACCTGGCGCTACTACAATCTATATTGATCACAAGATCTCTAGATCATCAATCGGGACTCGTGTCTGTCGCACATCTTCAGCGGCACTTGTCCTTTCAAGAAATAGATGTATAGTTTTATTTCACTTTCTAAGAGTTCCTCTTCCTCAGTCGTTTGCAATCTATGAGCAAACACTGAGATAATACGTACAGTTCATTATAATCTTACAGAATCAAATGTCAGTGCCTAAAGCTTGTGTATGGGGGTATGCAAGTGAAAATAAGAGATAAGCTGTTGAACTTAACACCAGATACTTTTTGAGTCTAATAGATTGTTTGAAATGTGAGTGAATGTCCAAGAGTGATTCTTGATAAATGATAAATGTGCTGGTAGTTAAACTATTTAACTATCTTTAAGAGCACAGATAACTTTTGGAGATTTACTGCCATGAAATTCTAGGTCTTAACTACAAGCATATTTAAGTAACCAGCTCTCTATCATAGCTATCTAATTGATAGTAAAGAAATTGGGGGGGGGGGGGAATGAGTCTGGAATTATTAGGGAGGTAATGGGGGTGAAGCAAGTGAAACAGATCTTAGTAATTCTGTTCTATTGATTCTGCTAGCTACACTGATGCCTATGAGTGTCAGAACTACAGTAGAAGTAATCAACATATTTTTGATATTGAAGAGAAAAAGATATAAATGAAAAACTCTGAGCAGTGGGCATAGATGTCTGCAGTCAGCCCAAGAATGTTGTGCCTAAACACATGGTTTAGATATGCTTGGTTATGTTTAGTTGTTTGTATGTGTCTTTCAGTAGCTGTGTGCCTGTGGAGACTTTGATGTTCATGCAAACATTGGGGACTGGGTGTATGTGCTGGTAGGTACACATGTTCATTTGGGGATGGGACCAATGTGTTGAACTGTAATTCTACATCACTATCTATCACACATCCTTCTCCCTTTCCTTTTCTTTTCCTTTCTTTTAATTCGATACATTGGTGCTTAAATAAGCACTGTATGATGTAATTCAAAATTGGTAGTTTTGGGACTTGTCATTATCTTTCATATTGACAAGTCCCAAAGGTTAGTAGTAATATTGTCATGTAACTTGTTGTTATCTTTTATATTGACAAGTCCCAAAGGACTTTCTTATTCTGTGATTCAGTTAGAATTCACCTACAGAATCTCCTCTGTCAACACAATGGGCCCGCAGTAATATGTAAATGAGTTGTTAGGGTGTTGAATCCTATTCTGAATGTCCTTGAGTGTCTGTCCATACTATGTAATCCTGTGGGTTTGCATCCTGTCACAATCACAGTCTGGACATTCAATTCACACTATCTTCATTCCGAAGCAATCCTTCCGAAGCATTTCGTCCGAAGCCCGAAGCAACATTCCCACACTCCCATCACTTTCATCCCACAACTCTTTGCCTATCATTTCGCCTCAAATATGTCATCTATTGAAACAATCCTGGTGAAACAATCAGTGGTCAGGTCCCATCATATTCTTTTTTTAGAAAAGAAGCACCCGGACTATCCCCATCACTATCCCCATCTTTCACCATGAAACTATGGATTGAGTTATTCATATTCACTCAAAGTTTGCGATGACTTGCCATATCATCAGGCTTATTGATATGAACGTTCTAGACTCTCATAATGGCTCTCCGAAAGATTTAGGCATGGCTATCCTTAACCAAAGAGCCACACAATTTGGAAACATGTTTCAAGAGTTGGTGATGGTCAATTATCCTTTTCTTCATTCACAATTTTCCTTCCCCCACTATTCTACGTTTTCTATGGCCTTTAATTAGTATACATGTACCTTGATCACTCTCCGATCCTCACGGGTTCATTCCCATTCGCCCTCTTTTCCAAACCCTTCGGTATATAGCTAAACACATTCGTGTGAAGCTTAAGACTGTGCCACTCCAAACACATAGTTCCTCAGGTATAACATGTCTCAATTTTATGATCTACATCGCCGTGTCATAGGCGTGAGAACTTAGACTATAGGTATATACAGTTCACATTTCACTTTCCGACACTTCAGTCTTTACTGCGAAGACTGAAGTGAGTAGCTTTTGTTTCAAGTATTTTGTACTACAAAGATCTGACTCCTTCATTTAGTTTTATCTGTTTAGGTAGATCTTACAATAAAAGAGTCTTTACTGCGAAGACTGAATTTTATCTGTTTAGTAAAACTACAATTCGCATGTATGTTCCCTAGTTCAATTATTGTATGTCAACTTGATTTTCTACTCACACTTGCCAAACTCGCTCTCAAACTCAACTCTACCAACAACTGTATATTTTGAGTAAGCCCTTCAATTCAACTTTTGTTAGTTAAATCCACTTCAAGGAATGTAAGACTATTGGCTGTGATCGACATGAACTGCAAAGTTCATTCAATTCACGAGATAGAATCCTTTCGGAACATTTGTCTCTTCGGAACTATGCACTTCATTCGCAGACGTTCCGAAAGTCATTCGCTTTTACTGTAGGATTTCCATTTGCTTTCCAAAACCACTCTACTACTATTAGGGATGTTTCCGAACACTTTGACTAATCCAACATCTATCCACAACATTTATTGCTATTATTTGGATTCTGACACATCCCTATGATGTGACCCTGTGATTATGTAATCTGAAGCTCAAATATTCAATAACAAGTTTGAATTCTGAACAAAGATGTTGAAGTAGGAATTCAGAATGATCAAAACTGGTGCTAAGTCCTGAAATAAGATTTAACAACAGAATTCCTTCAGAAGGACAGTCTCTTTGGAACAATGTATGCATTCACAGACATTCTGAAAGTCACTTGCTTTTACTGTAGGATTACTCTTCACTTCTGAATACTATTTCTATTTCATTTACAACTACTGCATTTGGTTTACTAACATAACATTTATTTATAGCTCTTATTACCTATAATTCAATCCTGACACAACCTTCCTAGCACCTACAGGTATCTAGTAGAGGGGAAATCCAAAGTGATATATAAGCAGATACCAATATACAAGAAGGGAAAACACCTCACCTAGTAGAGGGGATACAAAGAGAAAAGTCTAAGGGCCCCATAAGGTCTTTCATCCCTGACAAAGGCCAGATGCTGGGCTGAATGTTCAGGTGGGCTTTGGACCCACAACCTGAGATCTTAGACTGGTGACCTGAGACTTCCAATTATAACCCAAGATCTCAGACCAATTACCTGAAACTTTGGGCTTGGGTTCCCAGACTTCAGAGCTCAGAGATGTAGAAGCATTCAGACCATCAGCTGAAAATTGGTTATCCCCTGATATCAGCGCCCTCCAAGAGTCCTGAATCCTCAAAGCACAAGCTAGGATGGTTGTCACAATCCAATACCTGGACCTGGTATCAACTTGCATCCCATTTGGAATCTTGGCTTTGAAAGCTTCATTTGGGATCACATCTGATCACACCTCTCTTATGATCCAATTCCAGAGCTTACCAGTAACTTTGCTGCTTTCAGAAACTCCTGTCACGATCACAATATGGCAACCTCATCTACATCATTGTCCTTCCGAACCAATCCTTCCGAATGG
>QMFG01001991.1:0-16176 GCA_003314545.1 Ramaria sp. MG151 | reverse complement strand
AGTAGCTATCTAATGGATGCAAAAGAAACTGGGGTGATGGAATGATTCTAGAATATTTTATGGAAGTGGGGGAGTAATTTACTTGAAACAAGGATGGCAAGTTCTAATCTACTGACAAGCTTCTTGAAACTTGTATCTATGGTATTGAGAACTACAAACATTGTTGATTTGTGACACAGTCATAGCTTACAATAAGAAGTTTGTTTATCTTCAATGGGAGTATATAGTATCATCACTATCATGGTATGACACTCTCAGAGTCATTCCTATGTTCTATTTTCTACCATTTCCTTAGTTACTTGGATATGGAAAACTTCTCTCTTCATATCTTGTTTGGTTTGAAACATGTCCCATTCTTGTCCCACTCCCTGAACCTGATCTTCAATCCTTATAGTATATAAACCCACAGTTTAATTTTTTGTGCCAAGGAGGAGAATCTGCTTCCAGACACCTAACTCTATGTGAGAAGGTAGTGTGGGGTTCCAGTTAATATGCCATTACCTACTAAACCCCCCTCCCCCCCCATCTCTGGGTTACCACTTAGCACCTTGATTGCTATAATGAACCTTCCCCTAACTAAGGTGGGTTGGATCCTACATGGTTTTTTTCAGCTAAAAGTTGGGTTTTGTCTATTTCATTTTGGTTGAGACATAGCTCAGTTGTCTTTCATTCTATTGTTATTTTTCCATTGGTTATTTTAATTTCTTCTCCTGCTTCTATCCATAGTTTATAGAATTAGTTTAGGGCTGTTTTCTTTTTTCTTTGTCTTTTTGTCTTTTGCCTTTTTCATATGACATTTCTATCATATGGGCTATTTCTTTTTTCCCATCTTTTGACCATTTCTGGTCCTTTTACTGTTTTTTTTTTTGTCTTCTAAGTTGAAGATGGTTTATTTAATATTTTGTTGTTTTTAGGTTCCTCTATTTTAGTTTTTCAAGATGGTTTATTTTACACTTTAGGGTTTGTTTTATCCTTTGTTTTAGACCTGCCCTAAACTGCTGCTTGTATATATAATCACATACATTATCCAACTAATTCAGGTCTAACTACATTTTCTATTTACTTTTGACAAGGGGTTAAGAATTCAACTCCTATGCATTTTCCTTTTTTCCCTTCTCCTTCCTTCTTTTTTCTCCAGGTGTCAGTCAATTGGAGAGAGATATGGTCTCAGGGGACATTCTATGACTCTGTGTCCCCTTCTGTGATAGCCCACCTTTGGAATCTGTATTTCATTAAGTGACCTGCTCCAGAATTAATATCAGTCACTGGTTGTACCCCTTTGCCCCAAGTGGAACCTACCATCAAACAGTAAGTCCCAATATCATAAACACCTTGTGATATCCTAATCATCAACTAGTTCCAATCAGGATCATGTGACTCAAACCCTGGTTGTGTATGCTCCATGGAACCTCATAGTAGTAATTAGTTTCAGCTCACATTCTATTCCTGAAATTTTTGGAATAGTCTCAAGGGACTGGAATTCTGGAAAGCAAAACAGAAGTGAATGGACATGTACAATAAGCTGAACTATGTATAAGCATGTGAGAAATGAATGTCTAGCTGAAACCAGAGGAACAAGAACAAATGGAGCATATAATAATAGGAGCTAAATTCAGAAGTTACATGACTATCCTAAGTGAGAATACTTTATGTAGTGTAGTATAGTGGATACTTTGGTTATGTAGGCACTATATATATCTATGTGGTGTTATGGCCATTTTCCAGCTGGCCTCTAGAAGCCTCTGGAACCTCTAGAGCCCTCTGGAAGCTATCCCTATATTATTATCCCTGTTCCTATGTATCATTCTATTATTACTCCCTGTCTCCAAGCTATGGAAAATTTCCTCCACATTCTTTGATGATTTCAAAACACATTTCATTTTATTACTTATTTTCAAACCTGAACCCCAACATCCCTAGTATATAAATCCAAATTTTACCTATATGCTCCACAGTTCTGATACCGACTTAATACACCTCATTCTCTCTCTCCTTACTCTCTCTCTCTCCCCTCCACTGTTAAGAATAAAGAGAGTGATGAGATGAATGAAGAGTGCAGCATGGCATTAACTCAAGCTGGCTATGAGAGACAGAGACAAAAATATGTAGTGAGAGGACTAGTTAACTCTTGCTTCAAATGATGGACTCAACTACAGTGAGTGGCTGGGCTAAAACCAACTAAATTATTTAGCTACCTAAGAACTACTTATACATGAAGAAATAGGAGTTCAGGGGTTTAGGAGCAGAAACATTTAGGGACCAGCCATTGAAACTTATCTAAGAATATATTCCCCATTTCCTAACATTCACTACCACCCATGACAAGCCCCAGCTCATCCAGGTCTTCCGGTCACTCAGATTTTCTGAAATACAGGGACAGAATGCTAAGTTGGCATAACATTGAAGTTGAAGCCAAGTCCCTCTGATCCCCCCCAAAGTCCACTGGAACCTCCAGAACCCTTGTATATGCTAAGTGACCCCTTCCAGAAAGAATATCATCATGACTGGAACATCATTCATCATCAGTAGAAGCCAGCCATTTAACATGTTGTCTTGTGATACATCTGCCATATGTGTCTGTGTCTGTGTATGAGTCTGAGGCTTTCTGAGTCTCCATTCTTTTCAAAGAAGCTTTATTATAATCTGGATATATATGAAAGGCAACAAATTCCCACAGTGATGTGTTCTTACAACTGGGCCAAAAGGCTACTATGCCAGGTTATCTGGCATTAGTCTGTGGGAACTATTTAAACAGCAACTTGTTACACATATTCACCAACTATTCCAATGGTATGTAACAATATGGAGGAAGGACTTATAGAGGGTATAATAGCAGATTTGGAGTATTGAAAATTCAGAGTGGACTTTGAACTATTTCAGAATTTCCAGGATCTAACAGTGTATTACTGAAGTCCAAGGTCTGAGGTCTGATGCCAAGCAAGGCCAAGGTTTGGCATTTTAGATCAGATGGACTTGGCTTTAGCTTATGTGTTCTGCCAGCTCAGTATCCTGTCCCTGTACCTAAGAGGGTTCAATGGCCTGGGGTTCAGATGTAGCCTATGGAAAATGAGCAAATACAGTACTTATTATCTGATTTTAGTTAATATCAGAACTGATTCCTTGAGTATATGAGCATGGTCTATTACACTACTGAGGGTCAGGGGTCTAGGGACAGATGACTGAAGTTAGGGGTATGGAACTAATGAAAGAATGAATGATCAAAAGAAAGAGGCAAATGTTTGTGGTCTTGACTATGCTTGGTGCCAAGGTCTGAAGACTGAGATATGTGTAATGCATGTAAGGTCCAAAGCTCAGTAGTTGGAGTGAGCTCTGATATTGGGGAAGGGATACTGTATCATCGGGTTATAAAAGATTTTTTTGACTAAAACATATTGAAACAATTATCAAAAGTTCCATATTTTTAACAGATTCTTGAGTCAAAGAATCTTAAAAAATTAAATGTTTTTAACAATTTTGTTCTTGCCAAAAATCCTGAAGTAAATTTGTAAGGAATTCAGAAGAAATTTGGTTTCATAATTTTCTAAAAAATTTCAAAATTACTTTGGGCATGAATGATTGAAATATGGCTTAGAGGTATCAATCCTAAAATGTCAAAAATATTACTGTATATTTTCAGGCAGCATAAACCCAGACTTATATCTGTCTCATTCGCGTGGAATGGCTGTAAACTAATCTAGTGTGTGATCTTATGACTCCTGTCCCACTGCCTCTATCTTATTTCTCATAAATAATCTTGACACCCTAGTCTCAAGAATAGGAGTTACAGATATTTTAGCTGTGGCAGGTGCGATTAATTGTATAATGAATTTTACAAAACTGTATCAGAACTATCCAAGTGTATGAAATTATATCCAATACCTGCCCTAATTAGAGATCGTCGCTGTTCCACGTGCCTGATTTTGCAATTCGACGAGAATCAAGGAACTACCGTTAGCAATCGCGCATTAATGTGACATTTATTATTAGTACTCATATCACACATTCAGAGCACGCAAAAAAAAACTGTGTTCCGCCCATACCTTAACGAGTGCGACTTCTTGATTGTCGATGCAGAATTTGTACATTTTAATTGGGGAGCGGCATCGTCAGCTTGCAACATGCAGTCCGGTAATGGACATACTGGGACCTTGCCTTGACCGTCCCGCTTATGGCTGGTTGCTTGACCGTTGCAACGAGGACGCTTGCCAAATTGATGGCCGCCAATGTGGAAACTGGGCATGGTGCCTGTTCTGATTGCATATGGGCTGTTCATTCCTCCAGTGTTGCAGCGACATTTTGGTCTCCTGGGTAATGCGAGCAACATCGCTGTTGCCGTGTTTCAGCCACCGGGAGAGTGTCCTGACCGAGCACAACCGTGGCTGCTTCTTCACGTGGTCGTCGCGTTGTGCTTGCACTAATTTGGAGCCTTGCAGAGATCGACCTCCCTTCCTGGAAGTCAAAAGCATGGAGCTGAGGTAGGGGTTCTGATAGGTGTTTGTGGGCTCAGTCAATGATGGATTCCCACAGGATGTATGGTAGCGCTCCGTCTTTGGTTGAGCACACTTAAAGGACGAGTAAAGCTACTTACTACACTAAACCTACTTACTACGGGTTCGCGAGTGCAAGCGCTGCGTCTGTAAACACTCACTGTATGGCTTCCTCGGGCCCTGCCTTTTCGAAGACTTGAAAGCTTCGAAGGGGTGCACGTGGGGTCTTGGCTTGTCGGCCCCGAATACCGCTGAATCCTTGCCTGCCTTGAGAAATGCTCGAACTAGCGTAGGCAAAGATGAGATGGGAACAAAAGAAAATATCCGCAACTGCCATCGACTGATACTGTGCCTTGCGTAAATTAGCCAGTCGTAAAGCAGATAGCCGCCGTGTTCCGCCGTATCAAACTCCGAAGCTCCGACTAAAATCTGCTAAACCACCTTGTTGTCACTACACCACCTTCAGCATCGCCTTTCCACCTCTTCTACAATGACGTCGCCTGCTCGCCGTTCGATACGGCATCCTCATCAGAACTATACTGGGGCGACGCCCACGTCGCCCAGCCCTGCAACCACCAGCTCACGTCGCCAGTCAAAGGCTCATGTCACCGTTGAATACCACCGCCCTTCCAGGGAGAGCGTGCAAGAGTACCATGATCTACTCCAAGACGCTGATGTCCACTCCGCTGTCGCTGCCAGCTGGACCCCCAACTACGAGGAACTCATCCCTGCCCGTGTGGCCCCCGCTCCACCACAATCCAGTAACCGTGCCAAGACTCCCACCCAGCGCAATTCCACTCTCACTAAGCCTCGTCCACGGAGCAGGAGTCAGCCACAGCAGCTCGACCCCTTTGCCGCCAACCCCCCCGGCACTGGCACCACTATGGCACCGCCTCGCCCTTCTCGCGCGAATACTGCTACCTTGAACGACATGTACACCTCTCCGCCTCCCCCACAACCTATTCCACCAGCTGAAGGGCTTCCTGAAGCCTACGACCTAGCTAGTATAGATCCTTCAACTTCCACCCCTACTTCGGGAACCCGCTCCCGACCTGGCACGGGTACCAAGAACAAAAAAGGTTTCCTTGGCTCCATGATCCCTGAATTTCTTCACGCACCCAAGAAACCAGAAATCAGCACCCCCTATGACCCCGTACATCTCACCCATGTTGGTTTCAATTCGTCGACAGGCGAATTCACTGGCCTTCCCAAGGAGTGGCAGCAACTCTTGCAGGAGTCTGGTATATCGCGTTCAGAGCAGGAGAAGAACCCTCAGGCAGTAATGGAGATTGTGAAATTCTATCAGGAAGGTCGGGGGGACGTGTGGGACAAGATGGGGGCCGTCGCTGGGGCCGAACCCTCTATTCCACAGTCGTCAGCGTTCCAAAATCCTGTAAGCTAGTGGATTCCATAGGATGTGACGATACTCATAGTTCCATTAGCGCCCTCCTCCTCCTCCTCCAGCCTCTAGAAAATCGACCCAACCACCTTCGACCCAGCCCGCACCACTTCAGGCGTTCCGGCCCGCACCTCCGGCACCTTCTCCACTCTCTCCGACCCTCGACCGCTCAACTTCGCAGCGTATTTCGCCAACTCCTGGAAAATCCGCCGCCTCTAAATCAGATCCGGCGCTCGTGCGCGCTCACACCACACGCGATCGTGCACAGTCTATACAAAGCAAGCCTTTAGCTAACACCAAGCCGTCCCCCACCAGTTCCTCGTCTGATCTTGCGCTCAAGCAACAGCAGCCAAATCAGCCACCTCAGGCCTCTGTGGTTCCTAGAGAGAAGCCCGACCGTCCGCCACAGGCTCCGAGTGCAGCGGCTGCGAGTCTGGCCAAGCTTGGACCGCAAGCACAGGCGACGCCCCGGAGACGAGAGAAGAAGAATACTCAGAATGACTCGGACATTGTGAAGCGTCTTCAAGCTATCTGCACCGATGCGGACCCGACCAAGCTCTACAGAAACCTCGTCAAGATTGGACAAGGGTGTGTACACTGTGACTCTCACTTATTCCTCGCCTCAAACAGTTTTATTACCCAGTGCTTCTGGTGGTGTGTACACCGCGTATCAGATTGGGACTAATCTTTCGGTCGCAATCAAGCAGATGGATCTCGAGAAGCAACCGAAGAAGGATCTCATCATCAACGAGATTCTCGTCATGCGTTCATCGCGCCATCCAAACATCGTGAACTACATAGATTCATTCTTACACAAGAACGACCTCTGGGTCGTCATGGAGTACATGGAGGGTGGATCTCTCACAGATGTCGTTACCGCTAATCTCATGACGGAGGGGCAGATTGCCGCTGTGAGCCGAGAAACCGCCCAGGGTCTTGAGCATCTTCATCGTCACGGTGTCATCCACCGTGACATCAAGAGCGACAACGTCCTTCTTAGCTTACAAGGGGACATCAAGCTCAGTGAGTCACAGAAGAACCCATCATTGTGATTTGTTGAGTCTAAATTACCTGCGTTTTCAAGCCGATTTTGGTTTTTGTGCCCAAATTTCGGACCCAGCGCATTCGAAGCGTACGACGATGGTGGGTACCCCGTATTGGATGGCTCCGGAAGTCGTCACGCGGAAAGAATACGGCCCCAAGGTCGACATCTGGTCGCTTGGCATTATGGCCATCGGTGCGTCCTTGGACATTTAGTGACCATCTACTCCTATTCCCCTACTACTCGCTGAACCTCCGAATACAGAAATGGTGGAAGGCGAGCCTCCATACTTGAATCAAACTCCCTTAAAGGCGTTGTACCTCATTGCCACCAACGGCACGCCAACCATAGCTAACCCTGAAGCGTTGTCTGTGACTTTCAAGAATTACCTTAGCGCATGTTTAGAAGTAGACGCAGAGAAAAGACCAGATGCAGCACAGCTGCTGCAGGTGTGTAACCTTTTTTTTGCGGGCCATTTGCTATTTAAGCTCACGCCTTTGTGCAGCATCCCTTCTTCAAGCTATCAGAACCTCTCCGGACTCTTGCTCCGCTCATCAAAGCCGCGCGTGACATGGCCAAGTCCAAGTGAAGTTCGTACAGGTTCGTTGGGACGCACATATTTTCTTTCCTCATGGACGGTTCTTGCTTTGACTCGCTCCCATGCTTATCATTCTCTGTTACTGTTACGAGTCACGACCCTCACGCGCTTCTTGCCAACGTGTTGCCTTCTACTCCTCTCTCTTGTCTCACTACCCGTATCTTGAGATTTCCTGCATTGTGCTACATCCACATATATATCCCGCGGCATTCCATCGAGTGCGTGGCCTCCCTTACCCCATTTACCCGGACGTTTCAGCCTTGTCCGTTATGAAGCTCTTTGGTTGTTTGCGGACGATGTGTTATCTAGAAGCTTAGGATTTGCCGTGTGTAGCATGATGCGAGTTTCGATGAAATCATGAATAAGGCTACAAATTTCGTACAATGACAGATGTATGCAACATAATATTTTTGTGTGATGAAAACCGCACATTAATACAATACCAACTGATGCGTAGCAATGAATTACAGATGTGGACTCCAACCTTTAAAAAGAGCCATTGGTTTAGGTTAGACACATCGAACACGACAAGCTTACCAACGAATATTTGACTTATGTTCGTGGGATCGGTGGCCGATGTGATGAGCTCGTTGACTGTGTACTCCACACTCAGGGATTGGTCCAGCTTCCGACGAACGGACGTCAATGCTCTGTCAGCGCTTTCATCCGCGGCATCGCTAGCCATATCAATCCCAATCCCAAAGCCGGTCATATCAGTAGTCAAGTTTGAACCTTCGCTCGGCCCCTGCACCCTTTTGATCTTAATAGCACTGGCGGTCCTTTATCACAATAATTGTCAACAAATCCCGTAGCGACTTCAACTTCAAACTGGTTTGATCCCTCTTACCAGGAATGTAATGGGTCATGTCTGAAGACTTCCAACACGGTCGTGATCACCCCTGATTCGGCGCGGAGAACCCGTAGAGTCTCTTCTGCACAACGACGAAACACACCTTCGGTGCCTGCCATTCCCAATCCGTCTACGATATCCGCAGTAAGACGAAAGGGAACGAGTTCCGGTATTGGAAGTAGTTTGCCCTAAAATAAAATAAAAAAGAAATCCAGTAAGTATATACGTATGAAAGAACGATGAGAGTGCTGACCTGGTCAAAAGCAATTCCCAGATCGATATGAACGAGTTCGCCTGTGGTCTTGTCTATCAAAATATTTGATACATGACGGTCACCCAAGCCAAGAATATGACCGACTATAGAAGTGGTTGCCGCGCTCCGGGCATATTTGAGTCTGGTAGAGAACCAGGCCAAAGGGAGCTTGTTTCTCTCTGTGAAGAAATGCCGGAATACGGGACGGAATCTCTCCATCATCTTCAGGAAAAGCTCCCGCATCTTGTCAGGCTGTAACACGCCACCCTTGCTACATTGTCTTCTGTTTGCTTTGAGGGTCTCCATGCATTCACCAGGAGTTAAATCGCCAGGGTGATATCTGATGCGGCAACAGGATATTAGAATATGAGCTGTAATAAAATGCTTGAGTCTCACCGTCGATGTGCTGGTGTTAGCCATATCCCAATTGGCATTGTATTCTCAACAAATTCCAGCATGCCTGCTTGGGGTGCAAGCGGAATTACTTTGTAGCAGCGAACCCCTAATTGGCGTTTCCGCGTTTGACGATCCCGCTGCAAGACAACATTCACAAGCTCAAAGACTTGTTCCATAACAGCATCCTGCCTTAGATCGTCGTGACCTTCACCTTTAAACTGCCAGGAAGCTGTTAACTCAGGATCAGAACAGAGTTGAAGGAGCTTACGAGTTGTTTGTAACTGCGACCGTTGTCTCCAATGCATTCAGAAATCTTAGGGAGGTTCTGTCCACCCGCCAAGGTGAAATAGTTTGAGTACCTCTTAATCGTCACGATATTGTCATACTGCATAGAATGATCCAACGGGGTGTAGGCGGTGGTAACAGGAACTGGCAGGTCCAAAACTTCTCGCAGGCGAATGTTCGGTACCTTGTACCGATTTCGGTTTTGTTTGTAGGCTTCGTCACCCTTAAGGGGGAATTGAGCCCATTCAAGGTAAGCATTGCACAGCAGTTCGATGGCCTGTACCCGTTTGGTATTGGGTGCATGCTGGCGACAGATGGAGAGTATGTCGCTAGCAGCCCTCGCGCGGCCGGAGTGCATCGAGACGGGAGCACCTCTGGCAGGCTGTCGTCGATTGCTATCATACTCACTCTTCGGTGCACCCTGCTGTAAAGCCCAAACCTGATAAAGGCTGTGAAAGGGATGCTCTTTGCACATCCTGATGATCAATGACTGGAGATGCTTTTGAGCGTCTGAGACATTCGATGTCACCTTGTCGGGTTTGGACAGCCTTGCAGACAACTGATGGGCTAAAAAAATGAACTTGCGAGAAGGAATTCTGGCGAATGCCAGGCCAAAGTTCGTCTGCAGTTCGGCCTCGTTAAAATTCGCGAACCAGAGGGAACATAACCGAATGACTGCACTGTCATCGAATTCATCGGACGCCTGAAGGCAGCGGGAGTACATGTCAATTGCCTGGACCAAAAAGGTAGTCCGGGACTCAGTGTGAACGGAAAATTGGTTAACATCCTCAGCATAAAGTGCTACAGCCTTACGCTGGTGCTGTGAGAGGTGACTACGCGAAGAATCCGACGTGGACATGCGTAGACTCTCGTTCAGTTGCTCAATTTCTTGTTTCTTCCGCTCTACATATACCTTCAGTCGCGAGACCTCAGGGGACCTCAGGATGGCATGATACTGTTCCTCAGCAAAAAGGGCATACTGCTGGAATACGACTGCTAGTGTGGGGTCCATCTTCTCATCCAACTTTTGGCTCTCGCTTCCGAGGAGTAGTGTTGTTGCCCTTGCGAAAAACTGCTCGCGAATGTCCGTGGGTTTTTGTAAACAAGCTTCCGCACTCCAGGTACCCTGATATGAAAATTGTGATAAGATGGAGATATCAATAACGGTCCCCTCATATGCTTACCAAGCGAGATAAAACTAGCGCTTTTGTGGTCGCTTCCTGATGACCGGGAGATGATCCGGATGCTCCAACAGCCACGAGACTTTTCAAGTACTCAACAGCTGGCTTGTGCTCTTTTAGGAGCCAGAGCACATGTGCAAACTCTTGAGATACGTCGAAGGAAGGCACTCGTTCCAAGCGCTGCGCGTGCATAACGGCGTTGAGGGCTGTTTGGTGATTCTCCGACAGCCTCGCGGCCTCAGAGAGCTTTAACAAGCACTTCTGTTCAAGACGTTTCAATCCAACCACGAAAGGAGATTCGAGATCCCCAATCTGTTCACGCTGCTCTCGTTGCTTGACGGAATGAAGAAGGCTCATACGAGTGGCAATGATGCTTTCGAGGGTGGTAAACCTAAATGCTTGTGAATACATAGATATCCGGCGTACATGATTCGAAAACGCACTCAAATTCTGAAGAAATGTCTACATAATCTTCCCAGGCTGGGGGAGAGGTTTCCCCGGAGGCTAATTGATCTTGTATGGTCGCTCCACGCCATTTTCTAATTTCGCCGAGACAGATAAGAGTTTGTGCTCTTGATCTTATTCCGACCATGTCTTCATTGCCAGTGGAGGACAAACGCAACATCTCATCGCGTGATGCGTTTTTGAGAAGAGCATCGACGGTTAGCTGGTCGCGGTTTCTGTGGATCGCACGAAGAGCTGTGTAGAGAGCAGAGCCTGCTTGCCCATCGCCACGAGGCTCTGGTAAATCCCACATCTGAGTACGCCAGGCCAGCTCATAACCAAGTTGAGAATAGTCTGGAGCCACTCCAATTGCTTCGGACGCTGACGACTGAAGGACCGCCATGGCCAATTTGTCGAAACCATTTGAATGTAAAGATTGATATATACCTTCTGCCCCACGCGATCCACGAAGGCCTACAGCATATTCAGCACCATGAAATTTGAAAGCCATATCCCATTGACCCTCGTGGTGAAAGCGCCTGGTGAGAAAACCGTGGACATTGTTGCTTTTGATTGCATAAAATCCATCTGGTTCTTCAATATGGCTATAAATATCATATAGAATATCTTCTGTGGCAGTCTCAGCACCGCTAGAGGACTGTGAGTAGTCCACAGCTAATTCCAGGAAAAGAAGTGCCGTAGTATATGCGCCACAGGACATTGCTCCCCGACTCAAGAGCTGAAAATCAATGTCAAGCCACTTATCGTATGCTAGGGGGTCTGTTGGTTCCATTGAGGTCGGCTCAAAATTTCTGAGATGTAAAACAGTTCCCACTATTGCTTGGCAACGAGGGGGCGACGCTCCAGCCTCCATGAGAATCGAAGAGAAATATCTGGATAGAATTTTGCGTGCGTCGTTTTGATTGGAAATGAGGATCCCATGCACGAGGACTGGTAACATCTGGGTAGCAAAAGCTGAGTCAGAATGGATTGAGGGCGATAACTGAGCGTAAAAAGGATCGCTGCTGGAAAGAACATCGTTTAAGAGGCCCCCCACTTCGCAAATCCAACGATCAAAAGCTCCAGTGCGTAGAATTTCTTGTGTATCAAACTCTTTCAGTGTCCGTAAGGAGGCGGTTACCGGAGGGAGAGGACACAACCCCAAATAAGAGACCTCATCTTGATAAGGCTGAGGCCACGTTTGAATATCATTCAGCTCCGTAATGGGCAGGGCAAACAAAGTTCGAAGGGTTCTATACGCGCGATGAATTTGTACTGCCTCCTCGGTAGACAAGATATTCAAAAGGGACAATATGATTGACCGCATCGGGGAAACAGTAGATTTCTTAGGCCGTATGGTTCGTGACTCTTGTACGTGAAGCGTGGAAACTAAATTTGAATTTGAGTACTCCGTGTCTAAAGAACGAATCTGAGCAGCATGCTTGAAAAGAAGATCTACAAACGCATCAATATCTTCATCCTGGATCTGTTGAGGGATGCAACTCTTGAGGTGCCAAAAATCTTGGCCACAAAATTGCTCTTGAGTGTAAGCATTGGTGTTAGCGAGATCGCGAAGACGACGGACAAGACGGAACTTGTCAGAAGAATTCTGTTGGTTCTGTAGAATGTCGGAAAGAGGTTGTGATTGATAAAGATCTAGATCTTTAACAAACTGTCCCAGTGAACCGCTGGGTTGTCGTGGCCACAAAGGCAGAGCACTGACAATTTGTGCTCTAATGATGCTCTCTTTGGATAAGGTACGAGCCTCCTTCTCGATCCAACTTAGAAGTTCATGCCCCAAAGCTCCGAGTATTGGATCACCTAGGTCACGAGAATAATCGTGCGCTATCCTGGCAATACGACACAAAAGATCAGGGAAGGTGGGTTCAAGGGATTTGAGCGAACTATAACAGTAGAAAGTCCATCCAATGATCCCTTGTGCGACACGGGCTAGATCAGACTGTGATAACAGAATGATTGCACCACGCAATAGAGTACGAAGTAGAGTAAGGTCTCTGAAAGAAGTGCCGTTGATCGAGATCCAGATTGTTAACGCGTGTAAGAGTCGCATCTGCTCGTTGACTAGAGGTGAGTCGCATATAGCCGCCAATAGATGATGGACAACATGGTAAACGATGGATGGAGCGAAAACGCCTCCAACTTGATCATCAAGCCACTTTAGTGACCGCAAAATAGTAAGAGCACTGAACGCTGGGGTGTTTGGATAATGCATTACAAAATCCTCAGAATTTCGATGAACATTCAAAGCAACAAACGTTGTACTGGCTCGTTCTGAACGGCCCTGAATTTCCAAGGCTTGAAAGATACTGCCATCCTTGGAATGATCTGTGTCACAAACTGTCCGTATGATTGAAAAGACGATCCGGTCCAAGTGTCTCTGGACTAAGGCACTGGGTTCATCGCCGTTATTGGAACTGATGGCAAAGCTGTGTATCCCGGCGGCAATCGCTTGAGACACGTCGCAAATATCATTGTGGGCATCATCAATCCAATTCAAGATAGTGATGGCCACGACATCTGCAAAGCATTCCGCTATACCTTCTGGTACAGACTTCTGAGCCTTGTTACAGTGGTCGGCAAAGGCTCTCTCCCTTGAGTTTCCAGCAGCTGAGGAGCCCGGAACAGTAGCTACCAGAACCATTGGTGCAAGCAGAGGAAACGTAATATGGCCACACTGTCTCCTATTTTCATATCCCAGGAGAGAAGGTGGGAAACGAAAGAAATCCCTCCCTGACTGCAAGATGGATTCCACAAGCTGCGAGGCATATGCTTCGAAAAGGCTTCGTAGACTTGGAAGTCCAAGACGCATAGCGACCGCTGAAAGGACAGTTTCGACGGCTACTGTATAGCCTACGTCGTGGAGGCAAGTCTCGAGCAAATGCCAGTAAGGGCCTCGCCGCACTGCCGAACTGACAACCATTGCATTGCCAAGGTGAATAAACCTCGTCAGCATGTGCTCGGTCCTGACTTACACATCAACAGCATCCAAAACCATTACCACGCCTATAACTTACCGGTCCAAGTACACTGAAAGTCCCTTCTTCACCCTTTCATATATGTGCATTGGGGAGACAATCGTAGACTCTGTCGTACGAAGCAACCGGCCATTAGCGACAGCGACACGAAATCGCACACGGACATCTTCGTCGTCCGCCATATTGGGTAAGATATGCGAAGGAAGACGGTTCTCATCTAATTGCATGAAGGCTTCTTCGTCTTCGGCTCCTTGTTCTTCGAGAGGTTGGGACCAGAATTCTTCACGCGGATCGACAGTTAAGTAATGGTCGAGATAACAAACGAGACGATCTCGAACATGCCATGATGCCATTTTCCCTTCGGAAATCATTCTTGAAAGCCAATCGTGAAGCAATCGAATCCCTTTGCAGAGCTGTGAATCCGCGGCAGCAGGTTGCATCCAGAGATGAGATGTACTGTGCAAGAACTGGATTGCCAACATGGTCGCTCCTATGCTGCGAGAGGAATTATAAGATGTGGTAAGGACTTCTTCCAGACGGTCAGTGAGCATCTCTGCTGTTTTCAAGGCAATATATAGGTGCTTTCTCCTGACGGACTGCAAAAACTCGGGGGCTAGAGCTAGGAATGCTGAAGCTTCACACTTCTGAAGAAGTGTTACAAGCTGCTTATCGTGGGTTGGATTGGGACTACCGGATTGAAGCATCGGGGCAACTGCCAGAAACGTGATACAAATCTGAATGCAGAGCCCGTTAGCACGACCATAGGCTCGAGAGGCAGAAGAGGTCGAATTGGCGATCTGTATATGACTAAAGTCTTCATCTTCCTCCTCCCCAACGTTCGTCGAGACTTGGGAGGTTGTCAACACCTGTAGCGTTTTTCGGAGATCAATCATAACTTGATCAAAGGTATCTTGAACCTGGTAAGAAATTTATGGATAAGCGTGAAAAAATATTGGATGATATAAGGTTAACGAACATCAGTGCTTTTCCACACCACGTTTTGAAGCTCCCTTCGAGCTGAGAACGCATCAGGGTTATTGAAATCTACATCCGATGATAATTTAACAAATGTGGTTCGCCGTACGCCACTCCCTTTGACAGGTCCCAGTATCAAGTCCCAAGGATCGTCCTCGCGCCTTAACTCGCCGCCGGATATGAGTGGCTCAAGACCCATCAGGATAAGAGCACGTTCGTTGTCCTTCCACTTTGCTAGCCCGAGGCATGGAGTAGCGCGTGCCACAAGCTTACATGCGGTCTGTATGACACGTCTGTTAGATTGTGTGCCGTTGCGTACCAGGGACGCTTCAAAATAAAGGGCAATAACGGCCGCGTCGAAAGATCTGCGGACCTTTTCCGGGGTGGCATCCATTGGTCCGTCTTCTCCATCTTTCCATTCATCACACAGTAAATTCAACGACCTTAGCAGCAGAGAGCTAACTTTGACTTCTCGCACGCTGGGGGCTACCAGTGGTGTTCCAGGAGAACGTTGGCTGTTGGAATTTGAAACAAAGGTACGAGAGATATCTGGTGTACGAAACGGCCGAAGACGGGCATAAAGCAGGTAGTCTCGATAAGCTGCGGTGCGATGACGCTCAATAACAGTGTCGGTAAGCACACTATCCGGTAGCAGGTATCGCAACGGAACCCAGCTCGGTTTGGAAAGGCCGCAAGCAACTTCCAACAGCGCCAGTACATCGTTTATTGCCTGGGGCGGCAGCTGGTGACGCAAATCTGGCCCTACGACAGTCCAGCTTTGTGACAACCACGCAAGGACTTTGTCGGGAAGTTGAATGCGATACAAGCGCATATCTTGGCTCGCGATACGGAGGCAATCACAAACAAAAGCACAGACGCTGTCGAACGGGAATGTGGGTCCCTGGATGACGAGATTGGCGGTGAAACCTTCGATCTCTGCTAACACCCGGTGTACGGGAAGCTTCTGGCGTTCAAGCAAGACATGTGCCGCATGCGACGCCGCACGTCCAACCCCCAGAACACTTGCGCGATGAACAGCTTGGCTCCATATAACATCCCAGTCTATTGCGTCATCATTGACTGTACCAGGAGCGGCAGCTATGGCGCCCAGACATAAGAAAGACCATGACTGTACAGTCAAATCGTCGCTGGCCAAGAGACCTAGTAGGGTGGTGCATACCTCCTGTTGCAGAGCATCATGAAGCTCCTGCCAATGTCGGTCAATAATGAAGAGTAAGACTTGTAAGATGTCCGACCGCCTTTTCGGTGG
>QMFG01001990.1:0-10073 GCA_003314545.1 Ramaria sp. MG151 | reverse complement strand
TGCACTAACACTTTTTTCATATATGTTATACATTCAAAGCTATTCAATGAATAGTCCAAAAGCACCAGACATTGACTCAGTTTTGTGAGTCACTGTATGTTCCCTAGTTCAATTATTGTACATCTACTTGTTTACTTTACTCAAACCTGCTAACTTGTTGTGAACTACCTTGAACAAAAGTCTTTGGACAACCACACCTTTGAGTGAGTACTCCAACCTTGTTTATATTAGCTTAAACACACTTCAAAAGAATGTGATATTATTAACTATGGTCAACATGGGCTGCAAAGTCCATTCAATCTACAAGATGAAATTCCTTTGGAATATCTATCTCTTCAGAACTATGCATCCCTTTGCAAACATTCCAAAGGCCATTCACATTTACTGTAAGACTTCTATTCACTTCAAATACTATTCTACTACTGTTAGTAACATTTTTGATTGTTAACACTAACTACACATTTTCTACAACTCTTATCACTCATAATTCAATTCTGACACACAGAGTCACTTGATAAATTTTTATTAAGAGTGTAGGGGATTAATTTGATATAATGTGGACAAGTAAAATAATATTGTTGTTGTATTCATGATATGTTCACTACATATGATGTTAACATGTTAGTCATGTGATGTGTTTGGGGTACACAGCATCATGTTAGTGGATCATTCAATGTCATATTGAAAGGGCATTCGTCAAAGAATGCTTCCTCATGGTTGCATGTTGGATAGGATAGTTGAATGGATTGTTCATTGAACTTGAGCGCTTGGTCATTGTAGAGAAGATAAAGAAGAAGAAACTTGATAAAAGCTTTGCTGTTCTTTTTACTCAAAGATACAGCTTGATTTGTAGCTAAGGTAAAAGTCACCAGGAATGGGCACCCCTTATGTAATAGGGGTGCTTACATCATGTGAGCGCAAAATTCCTTTACAAAAAATGAAAAGTGCTAGAATTTGGTTTTGAAAAAAAGTTTTTTTTTTTTAATATGCTAGAACAAAAATATAATTCTGCATTATAGTTATATAAAAATAGCTTTCTTAGGACTGAGCTTCCATGTCTCCACTACTACCACCTCCATCCTCCACAGTCTACCTATTCTGTCCATACCAAAGACAGTTTATGCGATTGTTAGCCAAGGAGCCGAGATCACGTGATTTTTGGCTAAGGACCATGTGATCTGCAAAATTTTCTTTGTTAAAAATGAAAAGTGCTATGATTCGTGCAGGAATTACATTTTTTTTTTTTGATATTTTGATCTTAAAATTGCTTCTAGTCCCTCAGTTTTGTGTTGTTTTTTTTCTGAAGTCTCTGCAACAAGTCTTAGCAAGTAATATACTAAACATATTCTAGGAGCTAAATTTGTATTTTATCCCTCTCCTAATATCTAGTAGTAATTTTGAAGAAAATGAGCCTCATGCTTATGTAAGGGATGCCTGTTCCTGGTAACCTCTACCTTACTATGACTGTCCTTATATACATAGAATAATAGGAGAAATTGTAGTCCATACATGTGATAACAGGATCTGTATCTCTGCTTGTTTCTGAAGTTGCACAGCCTCTACATGTCTGCTTCTTGCTGTCCACATTCCCATTGAGTGAAGCTAATGCTGTGAGTCATTATGGAGCTGTGGAACTGTGATAATCTTCATTCTAGGTCTGAGTTTTGTTCTTCATATCTTGTTTGTTGTTCTTACTCAGTTCTTGGTGTCTCACAATGTGTCTTGTGTCACATTTGGGTTTTCGGTACTCAGTATGCCTCAGCTCTCATGCATTTGATATAGTATGGAACTCAGACTTGTAGTCTTGGTGCATCTCAACTCACATTCTTGGTATGTCTTAACTCACATTCTCGATATGTCTCAACTCATGTTCTTGATATGTCCCACTCATGCTTGTTCAACTTGGGACTTGTATTCTGTATGTAGCTCTTGACTCATTCTCAATATTAGTGTCTCAGGATGCTTGTGTGTGTGTGAATCTAGGTGGATCTGGGTGTGTCTCATGTGTGGGTTGCTTGTGTTTCTGTTGTCATTTGTGTATGTTGGATTTTGGTAGATAGAGTGAGATTAAGAATAGAGAGAAATGTGATTGGGATTGTGGTAGAGTCTGTGTGATAGAAGATAATAAAAGAAAAATAGAATAGAATAGAAAACTCACGAAAAGATATGTCCTTTCAATAGTCTTTTCAATAATTTTAGCATTTATGGAGTATGCCAAGGCTAATAATTATTGGCAGCTAATACTCTCTAATATAGGTAAATGGAAGTGTTTGCACCTGGAGTTCATGGCATGTTAATTAAGTAATAAAATAAAGATTGATGTAAAGGATGGCTGTGTCAATATGGAGGTGATGTGATAGCTAAGGTTGATGAAAGTAGTGTTGGCAGATTTAGGATGAAACTTAGGATGAAATAAGTCTGGATTGTCTGATGGCTTGTTAGCACTTGCTAGGTCAAAATATCCAGTACCTTCCAATTCAGCATTGTAGCCTATGAATTGTCCTAGCTAGGGATATACATCAAGCTTGCCTGCAGATATGTCCCTTACATAGACAGTTACATCAGATTCTTGGATTGCTGCAAGGTCTTATAGGGAGTGATTCTGTTGAGTGCACAGGTTGGCATTCTGTTTTGGAGCTAGCAGAATGCTTCATTGCATCTTCCCATGGAAATCTTGGTAGTGTGGATGCAATGAGGAGAGTGCAAGCATGTTTAGCTCTCATGCACATCCTGCACTCCACAGTGCTGTCTTGAGGTGGGGGGGTCATGCATGGTGAGTTCACAGGTAGCACCTTTCTTGTCTCAGTGATTGATCATCTCTTTGGACTGGAAGTCTGTTGGTTTGTGTTTGTGTAGTACATTGTTGTGGACACTTTGGTCATGTAGGCACCACTTGTATCTATGTGGCTTGTCTTTGCTATACATCCACTGTCTGTGTCTGTGTCCATGTCTGTGTCTGTGTCTGAGGCTTTCTGAGTCTCCACTCTTTTCTCTATATCATCCAACAAAGTCTTCTCCCCTATCACACCACATGACCTTGATTCAATTCCTGGGTTTCCATATAGGTCTCATCTAGAGTAACAGAGTCATAAGTTTTACTTTTCTTCTTTTGGAAGTACAGGAATGTTTACTTACTATATTTGATAGCATGCAAGGTGGATTGCTTTGGGAAGGGATAGTGTGTGGCTTTGGCTTTAGTGCAAAGCTGTGAAAGGCAAAGAATTCTCACAGTGATATGTTCTTCCAACTGGGCCAAAAGGCCACTATGCCTGGGTGTCCTGGGGATTGCAGCCATGCTGGACTTGGGAATTCACCATGTTGATGTCAATAGTGCATACCTCACTGCACCATCCTAGTCATATATATGCATACAGATTCCACATGGGACTGCCAATCCAGGAAATGAAGGAAAGGCACGGGATGCCACTCCTCTGCGGTATCATAGCAAACCGAACAAATTCAGAACTTGCACTCTAACAGATATATCAGGGATCCCACTTTCGTCCAGGAAGAGGGTCGGCCATTCGCATTGAGCCTCAATACGCTGCAAATAGGAGAATTCGCCCTCGAGAGATACCATGGGCAAATACATAGTGTTATTGGCGTGACGCTTAACGCTCAAGAAGCATAGCCCATTTTAGTCTCACCACCACCACACCATCCCTCCTTGACCCACATTCAATTCTGTGCTGACGATGACGAACATCTCTCCCAGAAACACTGAGCCACCCGTTCGCATACTTTCTCTAGATGGAGGAGGCATTCGCGGCCTTTCCTCTCTCATCGTGCTACGTGATCTCATGGAGAAGGTCGCTCTCCAAAAAGGAATCACACAGCGCGACATTCGCCCATCCGAGTACTTTAATCTCATCGTCGGAACAGGAACCGGCGGAATCTCTGCCCTCTTCCTCGGTCGCCTTCAGATGACGACTGATCAGGCCATCGCCGCATATCAACAAGTAACCAAAGCCGCTTTCCATCCTCCAACATTTCTTTCCCGAGTAAGCCATCGATGGAGGCCGTCACAGTCGTCTTTAGAGCGACGTCTGAGCGATATCGTACAGCAATATCTCAAGGACCGCGAAGCACCTTTCTGCGATCCAGCAGGCGACAGCTCAGTCTGTCGAACGGCGGTTCTGGCTAGCACATGCGCAGATGCCGGTGCACCCCCATATATATTCCGATCATATGAGACTTCGCTCTCTTCCTCTCAGTTCACCGTCGTTGGCGTGGCCCGTGCCGCCATCGCTCTGATAGGGAAATCTTCACCGGTCTCGCTTGGAGAACCTCCCGTGGAATTCATGAGCGCCAGTTTATTCGGTCACAACAATCCAGCTGATGTTGGATACCTTGAAGCTGGGAAGATCTGGCCGGGGCATAGGATTGCATGCCTGGTTTCCTTGGGCACAGGCCTTCAGCGGATTGTGCAGATGGGAAGCCGATGGAGGGAGCAGATTGAAGCTTCCCAACGAATTTTGCAAGACTGCGAGAATGTACACCGTACAATGTACCAGAGTCGACTGCAAAAGCAGATGGCCTACTTTCGGTTGAATGTCCCTCATGGGCTTCATGACGTTGATATCAGGGAGTGGAGACACTCAAGCTCTTCCAGTTTCATTGCAGGGATTACATCGGGCTATCTCCGGGACCCAGAGATCACTGATTATTTCAGCTCTTGTGCACACTCGTTGATCAGTGAGCAAATATTCAAGATACCGTGGGCCATGCTAAATGCCTTTAATAGGTGACACATCCACGAGTGAGAATCACGTGGAAAGCAACAATGGGCAAGTTTCCAAGCAGCTAGATACATGTCTGACTAACCTGACATGGCTATTCCCTGTAGGAAATTTCTACCATTGGAAAACCCGGCACCTGAAATTTTTCATGGGCGGCAAGAGTACACTGAACAAGCAGTTGGGATCCTAGTGAATGAGTTAGCTGCCCGTCTGGCAATTCTTGGACCTGGTGGCATAGGAAAGACATCTATTGCACTCACTGTCCTCCATGTCAGCGGTGTCAGAGCCAAGTTTGGAGACCATTCACGCTTTGTGTCCTGTGAGGGCTTGACCTGTGCCTCACTCGTAGACTCCCTCTACATTGCATTTGGGCTAGAGAGACTTCCTGGGAATAAGCTACGTGGCTTATTGGAATTCCTGAGGCACACGTATACCGCCCAGCCTCTGCTTCTCATTCTTGACAATTTTGAGACTTTGTGGGATGTGGATACTGGTGAAAGTGAAGGACTGCTCAAGGTTCTTGGACAAGTACCACTACTATCGCTCGTGATCACCATGCGAGGCACTGAATATCCTGCTGGCCTACAATGGACTAAGCCCTTACTGCCCATAGTGGGGAGACTTGATGCTGTGGCAGCTCATAATGTGTTTGTTGACATCTGTGGAAGGAGCGATGACAAGCTAGATGAGTTGCTCGTGGCATTGGACCATGTGCCTCTAGCTGTGACTCTGATGGCACATTTAGGAGTCAACCTAAAACCAGGACAACTGTTAGAGAAATGGAATAAAGAGAAGACACACCTGCTGAGCCGTCCTCATAATCATGGACATCTAAAGAATGTTGATGTTTCTATTCTGTTATCAATACAAAGCAGCCAGATGGAGGCAAACCCTGCAGCACTTCAGCTTCTAAGCATCATAGCACTGCTTCCAGGTGGTGTATCCATGAAGGATCTGGCTGCTATTACTCCTAAAATAGAGGAGTATGACATGGCTACCATCACACTTCTTCATGTTGGACTTGCATACCTTGACAGTATGGATATCATTAATGTTCTATCACCTATTCGTGCCTATGTGACACAGTATCATGTACCTTGTTCAGAACATCTGAAGGATGTGCAGAAGTATTACTTCAACCTAGCAGAACTAGGCAGAAAATTCCCAGGTGACATTGATTATACAAGTGCAGTTGCAACATTGGGTAAGGCAGATACCAATATGGAGGCTGTACTTACACATGCATTGAGAGCTGAGGATGAGCCTAGGGAGTGTCTTACAGCTGCCTTGAATTGGACAAGATACTTATACTATCAAAGACCTAGGGAAACTATCATCCAGCTAGCTGTAGAGATAGCAAGGGTCAAAGAGGATAGCATGTTGGCACAATGTCTGCAGGGCCTTGGGATCATCCAGGCAATGCTGTCTCACCATGATGCTGCTCAGGAGGTGCTTTCTGCAGCTCAACTCAAGTTTGAGGTAAATGGTAATCAGTTGGGTGCTGCACAGTGCCTGCAAAGCCTTGGGGAGATCCAGAACATGCTGGATCACTATGATGCTGCTCAGGAGATTCTTTCCACAGCTCAATCTAAGTTTGAGGCAATTGGTAATCAGTTGGGTGCTGCACAGTGCCTGCAGAGTTTTGGGAATATCCACTACATACTGGGTCACTATGACACTGCTCAGGAGATGCTGTCTGAAGCTCAATCCAGGTTAGAAGCAATTGGTTATCAGTTGGGAGCTGTATGGTGCCTTCAAAGGCTTGGGGACATCCAATACATGCTGTATCACTATGACACTGCTCAGGAGATGCTTTCTGAAGCTCAGTCAAAGTTTGAGGCATTTGGTCACCAGTTAGGTGCTGCACAGTGCTTGAAGAGCCTTGGAGAGATCCAGTATGCGCTATATCATTATGACTCTGCCCAACAGATGCTTTCTGCAGCTCAATCCAAGTTTGAGGCAATTAATAATCAGTCAGGTGCTGCACAGTGCCTGAGGAGCCTTGGGAACATCCAGTACATGGTACATAACTATGACACTTCTCAAGAGATGATTTCTGTAGCTCAATCCAAGTTTGAGATAATCGGTAATCAGTTGGGTGCTGCACAGTGCCTGCAAAGCCTTGGGGATATCCAGTACATGCTAAGTTGCTATGACACTGCTCAGGAGATTCTTTCCACAGCTCAATCCAAATTTGAAGCAATTGGCAATCAATTGGGTGCTGCGCAATGCCTGAGGAGCATTGGGGACATACAGAACACACTGGAGCACCATGACACTGCTCAGGAGATGCTGTCTGCAGCTCAATCCAAGTTTGAGACAATTGGTGATCAGTTAGGTGTTGCACGGTGCCTGAAGAGACTTGGGGACATCCAGAGTATGCTGGAACACTATGACACTGCTCAGGAGATGATTTCTGAAGCTCAAACCAAGTTTGAGGCAACAGGTGATCAAATGGGAACTGCAGAGTGCCTGCAGAGTCTTGGGGGCATCCAGTACATGCTGAATCACTATGACACTGCTCAAGAGATGCTGTCTGCAGCTCAATCCAAGTTTGAGGCAATTGGTGATCAGTTGGGTGTTGCACAGTGCCTGAGGACCCTTGGGGTTATCCAGTGTGCACTGTGTCACTATGAAACTGGTCATCAGATGCTTTCTGCAGCTCAATCCAAGTTTGAGGAAATTGGTAATCAGGATGGAGCTGCACGGTGCCAGATGTTTCTTGGAAAGATCCCACATACATAGTAGTATTGTCCTAACTTTCTGGGATGAGATAGCTGTCAGTTATTCCTTTATCCTGTCCTCAAGGCATATGAACAGTCCTGAGATTTAACAACTATCTAGCATCAGATTACTAGCAGGATGAGAAAAATATATATTGGGAGTGAATTTGGTGCAACAATTCATGATCTATACAAGGATAAAGAAGTTTTGAGGGATAATAATAAAATAGTAATGGAAAGTAGATAGATTGGAGAATGGAGTATTAGGTTTGATTTTGTGGTATAAATGTGTCCTGGAATATGTTCCCTAGTTCTATTAACATAGGTTTTCCAAGATTCAAAATTGTCAGTATTATCCATAACTAATGGAATTATAATCTTAGTCTCATTCTAGCTAAGTGTTTTTTATGTGCCATATCATTGACTTGTGACTAGTTCAATTGCTTCATGGAGTAATCTTTATCAGAAATTGCTGAAATGAAATTTCTCCCATTGAGTTTAACAGCTCTATCTCAGTTGCAAGTAACTCAAGTATGATTGTTGACCTCATGCATTGCATCACTCCTATTTCTAACAAGTGCTCCCCACTCCAGGATATCTATGAGACAAGCTTCCACCAGGCCTGACATCTTAGTCAATGTAATCAAATATGGAAAATACTGATACTTTTCTGCATCTATTTTTATTGTCTTTTTAGGAGCAGACAAGACATATAGGCACTTTTTTTCTGAAAATAGTTTCCATTTTGACACATGCTGCATCTGTTGTTCTTGCCCAGTTGCCTCTTCTCTGCACCTGATCAGCTTTGAATTGTTTCCTGTCTTGATGTATCTTATGTTTGCATTAATTGTAAAACCCACCGGTCACAATGTTCATGTGCTAAATGTTGTTAATACATCAGTACAATGTCCCATCAATAATGCAAGGATCCTCCTCTGCAGATTGGGTCTGTCATTATCCGCTCACAGCTTAATGCAGCACTTCCTCACTGCACTGTGAATACACTGGTTGCAGACAGACATGCAACTCTGTTCTCACTTTCCATTAAAGCATCTTATAATCTGCAGCCCTGTGCTTCCCTGCAGAGAGGTGGTCAGTAAAAAACCACTGGCACATTACTGATGCAAACATTGGACTTACTAGTTTTCCAACCAATTCAAAGCACTAGTATTAGAAGCAGTGAGAACATCATAAGAACAACACCTAGTGAGCCATACTGCTCGAAGCCAATTTGAGAATGCAAATGCTAGTACAGATGTCAAGAGGCATAATGTGCTGAGGGAAAATGCAAGAACAGGAATTAGGGTAAATAAGATAGGTGGGCCTCCTCAGGCTGATGTCAAGTGTTTCGAGGAGGGTCTGGAATTTAATGACCTGGGTATATCAGAGACCTTGACCCAAGAATGACTTCCAATACCTCTTTGACATCGGAGCACAAGGACTCTAGCCAAAGACATCTTCCAAACTCCAAACCACCATCACGTCAATTGCATCATTTGCACCCAACAACCTTCTCACCCATCAGTTTCCCTGAATCACTCCATTGATGTTTAGTGAAAAATCACTAGTCAGGTCCAATCAAAATCTTTTTTTAGAAAGAACCACCCTGACTATCCCCATCACTATCCCCATCTTTCTCAAATCAACTCATTGATTGAGTCAACTCTATCCACCCAAAGCTTGCAATGACATACCATATCATTAGACCCAATGATATGAATGTTCCAGACCCTCAGGAACATTATCCAAAGGTTTTGCACAAGGAGATCCCTACCCAAAGAGCCATGTGATTTGGAAACGTGTTTCAGGAGTTATTGTTGGTCTGTTTATCTTTTTTCTCATTCACCATTTTCCTATCACCCTTGTTCTTTGATTTGTATGGCCTTTAATTAGCATACATGCATCTTACCTGCTTTCTGACCCTCATGGACTCTTTCCCATTCGCTCTCGCTTCCAAACCGTTTGGTGTATAGGTGTCAGAATCCGAATAACAGTGATAAAGGTTGCGGATGAATATTGTGTTAGTAAATCTGTTTGGAAATGTTCCTAATGATAATAGAATGGTTTTCAAAGGTGAATAGAAACTCTACAGTAAAAGCGAATGGCTTTCGGAATGTTTGCGAACAAAATGCATAGTTCCAAAGAGATAGAGGTTCTGAAAGGATTCTATCTTGTAGATTGAATGAACTTTGCAGTCCATGTCGATCACAGCCAATGATCTCACATTCTTTGAAGTGGGTTAAACTAATAAAAGTAGAATTGGAGTGCTTACTCAAATATGAGGTTGTTCAAGGTGAATTTAGGACGAGTTGGCAAGTATGGGTAGGAAGAATCAAGTTGACATGCAATAATTGAACTAGGGAATATACATGCAAATGTGCTAGCTATATACTGAACCATTCGGAAGGAAGAGCGAATGGGAATGAGTCCGTGATGGTCGGAAAGTAGCTAAGGTACATGTATACTAATTAAAGGCCATAGGAAACAAAGAACAAGGGTGGTAGTAAAATTGTGAATGAAGAAAAAGATTAACAGACCAACAATATGTCACGATCACAATATGGACACCTCTCCTACATCATTGTCCTTCCGAACCAATGCTTCCGAAGGG
>QMFG01001987.1:0-17905 GCA_003314545.1 Ramaria sp. MG151 | reverse complement strand
AATGTTGATGATTTTAAAATTGAAACTAGACTCAAACACAGAAAACTGTGTAGGGGAAAAGATGATTGGGAATTTAAGTTGGATTAATTCAGTAGAAGCAGAGGTCTTGAGTAAATTATCTAAAATAATTACTCCTCGGTGGTGGTCAAACACTCTAGTTGACTACCTAAAGTAATTACAACAGAATTATTAGATTGTTTTAATATGCTATACTTTTTTTCACCTCCTCAATGGTGGTCAAACACTGAGGAGAAAGGGTGGGAAACGCACAGCTGCTATCATTGGGCCGAATTTTGGGTCCGAGGCTAGATTCGCTCGCGTCAAACGGAGGTATTTGCATAAATGCAATGAAAATACCAAGATTTTCAAAAAATAGGGAGTGCGAAAATCTTGAATAGAAACTGAAAAACATTGGCATATTTTGGGACACAAAAATAAAGGAAAGAAATGGAAAAAGAAATGGAACCAATTGGGATTGACCTTGGTGCATAAAAACACACAGCAAACTGCTCTGCTGTTGTCTCTGCTAGAAATATAGTGGTCTAACTTTCCGAAATTCATCGCAAACTGGACAAGGCTTCGAGGCATTTCCCCATCTGAGTATCGGTGAATTGCCAGGTCTTTCTGAAATGTAGCCTTGGCTCCAAGTGCATCACTCCCCGGCTTTGCACATCCTGCCCGATGTCTTTCTCGCCAACCCCGAGGCCGGATGAATTAAATCTCAGTCGTCCATTACGTTTATAGAGTTGACAGTCTGCTCATCTCGTGCGCTTGCCGGATTTATTATAGTGTCATGATACTAATCGTGCTGGGAAGACTGAACGGATGGTTATCAAAGAGAGCGGACTTTGAAATATGGACACAACTTGAGGAGTGACCCAATGCTCTAAGAATCGAACAACCTTGCCTTGCTTGGGACTCAAGTTCAGTTATAGTGTAAGTCTAGATATTCTCGTGGCGCTGTCGTGATTTTTAGTTTCATTGATCTGACGCTGTAACAGAGAAGCCATCCAACTGACCACGTCCACTCTAGTAGCTCTCCAGCCACGGTGGGTTCAAAATCAACGCGTCGAGTTACGTCCCTCAAGCAGCTCAATAACTTCTTGCTTTTTCCAGGCAATGGCATCGGAATCTCATTCATCCCGGTATCATCCCGATTTCTCGGGAGAGCAACACCCATGTACGGACTTTACTGTGACACTCGTCTCACGAGATAAGATGCGATTTCGTGTCAGAGCAAGCGCTCTCAGAGCAGCATCACACGTATTTGAAACCACCCTCTCCCTTCCACAGCCAGAGGAGAGTGTTATACAAGAACCGGTCATCGACAACCTCGACGAGGATGCTACGACGATCGAAGGTCTACTTCGCATGATCACAGGAAAACAGATTCCTCCTTTAAAGACACTCGAAGTCATTGAGACCCTGGCGCTTGCCGCTGATAAATGGGACATGCCGGGTCCACTGTCAATTCTGAGGATTCTCCTCCTCAGAGACAGGAGTTTTGTGGAAGGAAATCCTATAAAGCTCTATTGGTTGGGCTGTCGCCTAGGGTGGAAGGACCTTTCCAATTTGGCTTGCAGGTATTCTTGTAATGCGGACATATTGTACACACCAGCCTTGGAAGCCTTGCTGAGGACCTTGGCTTCAGGAGACCTTCTTCGCCTTTTTAAATTCCACCGAAAGCGTCGTGACCGTATGATAACCTATTTTGAAACTGGAACACTGGCAGAGGTTTTGAAAGGTGAGCTTTGCATCCATAGCTCACAGTTTCAAGATCTTCGGTCAAGATATCTCGAATCCATGGATTTCACTCCTCCGGAGATGCCGCCGTCGGAAACCTCCCTGCGTCAGATGATTTCTAGGTTGAGGCTAGACTCTGATCCTCCAAAATGCTCTGTCAATGAGTGGTTATGTCGGCCAACTAAGCATACAGTGGACAGTCTTGCCGATGCCGTCATACCAGCGCTCATCGCACAATGGTCGATGCTTCCTCAAGACATTTTCATATCTGAAGTGAGTCAATCTCGATGGATCGGCATCATGGATCGATATCCTATGCTGACACATAGTTTGAGAAGAAAAAAGCTTCATGCTGAGCTTTGACACACCTTCACCCACACCCGTATTTCATGCATAATTGTGCCTGGTTTCTACAGCAATCGATGCATGAGGTGATCGGCGCATAGATTATACACCGCTTCACTGATGTTCAGTTAGGTGACTAGTTGCAGTTCGAAATTACAAACTCAAAGTTGTATTATTTGGATTGCAACAATGCATGCAAGGATCGCGCGCAACAGGCACAGTTTTTGGAAGGCATATGAGCCAACAGGGTCAACCCCACAGTGCCACTTAGGAAATTGCCAGAGATGAGGTGGAAGTATGTCGGTCAGCCAATGTCAGTTCCAAAATCTGGACCTAAGGACGACCGCCTTCCACCGCAAAGAAGGCATGAGAGATGGGGGTATAGTATTAGTATTAATGGCACACTGAGAAATGTGAGAGCTATGAGACACTGACGATATTAGCCATGTTACTGTACATTAGAATTCTACCTGACTCCGGCCACTGGGGTTACTGCATACAATTGAACAGAATCCAACACTTGAACAAATCGGAAGTTGGCCGGAAGTCGGTCTAAAGCAAGAGAGACTTTACACTCTGGAACAATACATATTGGTTCAATGGGAGCCTCTCAGTGGGCATCGACTGATCTCCGAGTGAAGTGGATGGTGTGTGTCGTCGGGTTGAATTCAAACAGACCATAGGGTGCTTGCTTCATGATATGACAGTCACTTCTTTCACATTTCGGTTGAAATAATGGGGGTACTCAGGGTGAGGATTTCAAGTAGGCTTGGCATTCATGTCCCATCCAAACAATCCGTCGATTGCATAGATGCCAAGGTGTAGACTAGGTCTGTGTGGCTCCCATAGTGCAGGCCTTTCCAGCTACTTAGTTTATCAAGAAAACGAAACATCTTGTCAGAGGTTGTGAAGAACACGAGGGTGCCATAGGACTACTGATGCTATTCATCAAAGAGCTTGAAATGGATGCTTTAGTATCATACATGTAGAATAACGATAGGAGTACATGTAAGCTCTGAATATGAGTGTGTTCATTAGTCGACAATATTCAACACAAAGGAAGTTTATTTATTGTATTTTCTTGACTGGTGAGATCCTAAGACCTCGGGGGACGATAGGTGACACGAAGAATCCTAACGTCGGCTATAGCGCGGAAGGTAAGCAACCCAACCTTTGGTAGCTATGATCGTCACGGTAAGGTCGTTATGCGATAGAAAAGTCACCGAAAGGACCTTACAAAACGTTGATTTGAATTCATACTCATGAGTTTGTAAATGTTGGCTGCCTCTTCTCAGCAAATGCGCCCATGCCTTTCACAGTGTCAATTTCAAAATTAAAATTCTGTGAGATTCCCATACCTTCTTTCTGGTCGTTCGTAGCGAAGAGTGGGTGGAAGAGTCTCCTTTCCAGGCGTAAACCTTCGTTCAGGGACAGTTCATAGGCTGCATAGCGTAGATTCAGCGGTGTTATATCACATGATATGTATCCTAACACTCACCAGCATCGACGGCTTCTTTTGCAGCCTGCACTGAGATCCTCCCCTTAGCCGCAATCGTCGCCGCGACTTTGACCGCTTCCTTGACAACCTCCCCTTCCCCCCCACCAACAACTCGACTCACCAGGCCCCATGTTTCCGCTTCCTTTGCCGAAAAGTGTCGTCCTGTCAAGATAAGCTCCATGGCGCGCGACTTTCCAACCGCGCGTGTGAGTCGCTGGGTTCCTCCAGCGCCAGGTATGACACCAAGTGATATTTCAGGCTGTCCAAACGTGGCAGTCGGGGAAGCAAGGATAATGTCACACCTGTAATATTGGTTACCAAATATACAACAGAAAGGAATCCGATGTCTGCGTACATCATGGCCAATTCACACCCGCCCCCGAGCTTTTCAAAGATGAGCCGCAGAAAACGCAACCCTCTAACAAGGAAACTCACTGCGTATCCGCTAACTGCCGCAATGACAGGTTTCCTCATCTGTGTAATTCTTGTCCAATCGTGAAGGAAGTCGGTCTGATACACATCAGCAACTGAGAACGAGAAAATACGTAAGTCACGGACTAAACATAACATCCATCACTCACAGCTCTTGTCTTTCATCTCCTTTATATCCGCTCCGGCTGGTGAGCACTGCTACGTCAAGTTCTATACTCATCTACCAACATAGACATACCAGCAAACGCTCGCTCTGATCCGGTTAAGACAATTGCACCGATATCCTCGTCGTTTTCCGCCTGGTCCAAGGCCTTGTTGATCTCCAGCAAAAGCGGTGTGCTCAGTGCATTGAGCGCCTTGGGTCTGTTCAGCGTGATAAGTGATACGGAAGGCTCTGGCTGTGAGGTCAAGATATGGGTGTAGGCCGCCTGTGAAGAGATCGTTCTCGCAATGGGAATGCGAGATAGAATCGCATTGCGAACAAGCTTGGTGCATAGTGCAGTGTACATGACGAGGCCAGGATACCTTGTGGTTCCGACGGATACTTGCTGGGATACTATCAGGGGAAACTACTATTATAGTTATATAGAAATGCTTAAGAGGAATGAATAATAAGAAGGGGGGATGAGCGTCGATGAAAAACATACCTCTACTGGTTGGCTGTGCTGTGGTAGAAAGGACAAGGCGAAGGGAAGGGAAGGAGAGCGAATCACATGAAATAAACAGCTTGTCTGAGATCTTTTTCTTCTCAAGGCTTGTCAAACTTGCATTGACACTACTTCTATCTCTCAGGTGGACAAAGTGACATTACGAATGACACAAAATCAATTGTACATTCTGTAATTAAAAGAAAATTCAAGCGGCAGTTCCCACGTATCGCGTCCTTATCCTATAGCTATGCTACTAGTTAAGTCCTCAGTGATAAAGGGACGAGCTGCACCAATGTGGAGCTGCATGGGGTCACCGTTCTATGTGACCACAGTGACATTTTGCATGAAAAAGTGCTGCTCGTTTATCGAAGGAGACTATCCTTTACTTCACTGATTGAAGTGTAATCATCTTCCCCTTCGTCGCTGGACTGCCTCTGGTCTTCCCAGTCATACCACGTGGCGTCGTCCACCCGTTGCGGTTCGACTTCAAAAGATGTCCAAAGTCTCGTAAGTTCTGGTCCCCCCAGAGTTTCGCATACTTGGTGTCTTGTTATTCGAAAAGACTTGCACAATGAAATCCATCACCTGAGCTTTTGTACGTAAATGTCATCGAAAGGTGCACGCATCTCTACTCCAATCAGGAGGACCGTCTATAACTCCTAGACAAGTTTTCCACCAGCGATGAACTTTCATGTTGCTCGTCAAAGACGGTTCTAGAGTTATGGGCCTACCAAGTCTCAATTCATGGGGAGGAGCAGAGAGTCCATGGCGGGCTATGGTCGAGCAGGGGCAGTACTGCAGCATTTTCCATGCACGTGTTTCGTCGATAATCTCATTTTAAATCAATCCACATCTGCAGGGACAGTGAGAGGGTGAAATCTAAGATAAATTGATGCGAGAAAAAACTGGAATTACCTTCCATTATGGTAAGCTCTCCCTTATAATTACGACTTCGAGAGGTCTCGTTTGACATGATGGAAAAGGCAGTCTGGAGAAAAAGAAGTATAGGATCATGTATTTGAGGTCCCGACACTCCGACGACTACTGCCACTCATGACCTCGAAAGTGTCGTTCACCATCCGTCCTCCAACGACTTCCTCTAGACCCGCGGCGCGCTATGCAAGTTCTTCTCGCGTTTCTGAAACACGTAGTAACTCGTTTATACCCCATGATATCGACTCCAGCGACGAGGAAGAGGAGGAAGGTGCTATAGAGGCTGTAACTGCGTTTGGCCAATCTGGGGCACAGCGGTGCGTTGTTATATTCTTCTTGTTGTACACATGATCCAAGCTCACAACAGTGCCGGATCAATGACCATCTTATCCTAGATTACATGAAAAACCAAAACCGTCTGGTCCACTTGTTATTCCGGCGCTTGCCGATCGAGACTGGCGTGCTGTCGCTCGTCTTCGTAAACAGAAAACCTTCATTCCGGATGGACTGGCTGCTACGGTGGGGAAGGATGGCAGCCAAGGAGGGCTTGGTACTCGGGATTCTCTCAACTCCGGTCCTCAGGCCATAGGTTTGGTGAAGCGGGAGAAAAATGACCCTTCCGAGCATTTAGAGGATGGATCTGTGAAGATTGAGGCACAAGAAGTATTTTCAGAGACAACGGAAAAGGTAGAAGACAGCGAAGACGAACGTGCTCGTCGGGCGTTACTGGCAAGCCTTGCTGGCGGTACTGACGACCAAGGATTGACTATCGATGCCATTCCAGTCAGCGGTAGTGATTACTCCCACCCGATGGACGAGACGGATGCGTTTAAGCAGGATGTCGTTATGCGCCCTGATTCAGTGTGTACTATTTCATCTACTGCTTATAAGGGAGGACTGAGTATATGTTTTTCATCATACCTACAGGCCTCACTTGCTGATTACGAGCGTGTTCCCGTGTCTCAGTTTGGAGCGGCTCTCTTGCGCGGGATGGGGTGGAAGGAAGGAACTGCAGCTAGTCGCACTCGCCCAGGTCCTGTTGAACCATGGCTTCCCTCTTCTCGTCCAGCCCTTCTTGGCCTTGGTGCAAAAGAGAGACCTCAGGAGGACATACCATTTTCTGGAAATGGTAAAGGGGGTTTCGTAAATAAGCGACCCGAGAAACGTTATGTTCCTGTCATCAAATCACAAAGAGAGGTGTGAAGGTACCCCCACTTTATCATATGACATCTACTAATCAGCCAACTTAGGGTTCAGAACTTCCAACATCCTCCAGGTCACGCTCACGCTCACCCGTTCCGTCTCGAAATGTGTCGAGAGTGCCGTCCTCGAAATCTGCTTCCCCTTACCCTAGAAACGATGATATGAACCGACATCCCCGCCAACCAGACCATCACAGAGTCAAGGATGAACATAACTACGATAGATCTGGACGCAGCTCAGATCGTCAAAGGAAGGATTCGGATAGAGACTCTGACCGCGAATACCATAAAGAACATAGACACCAAGAACGCTCCCGGGAACCGAGACGAGATCGAGACGATCGGAGTCGAAAGGAGAAGGACAATAGACGCGACGAGAGGGAGCGATATTCGCGCGACAAGGGTGACAGGTATTAAGCGGGCCCGTTAAGGAATATTTAACTGCTTTCTTTGTATTTGGGCCTCTAGCCCCTACTAGGCATACTCGCATTGGTATGATAATTAACCCGATTTAGTCGTGTTTGAAGCGAGTTTGCCTCGATCACAAAACAACTGAGGATAGTCTCCACTTGTATGCCGTGAGCCTGGGAATGAGAAGAACTCAGAACGCTCGCGAGGTTTCGAACTTTTCTCTTCGAACTTGGCATCACACGAGATGTTATGGGTCAAAGTTGGGTGTGTTATCACCCTGATTCAGAACAGAGCACAAACTAGACCGAACTTTTGGGTTGTCGTTCGTTCACGACAAACTTTACCGAATTCCGTAGAGCAAGAGTAGGACGCCTCTAAGGAAATTCCTCTTGCTGTGGAACAAGACGAAGTGGCGTCACTGAGCTAGGACGTCTGACGAATATTTTGTTGGGATACTATCAGATACACCTATGCTATCCGTGTAATTACTGTTCTAAGGCGCTTTATTCGGCGCATATTGATTCAGAGAGCATGAAGGGAATTTCGATCTGCACAGTAAAATTTTAGCTGGTAATATTACACTAATGGCAGTATACAAACATTCACAATGATAACATGCGAAACAGCCAGGAGTTGTGGATCATTTGTACGGATTTGGTGTCCTAGTAGTAATATTGACGTTATTCCTATGAAACTCTTGGAGTCTGAGGAGGTCCTCAACCGAGTCCAATTTCCTGAGAATAGCACAGGCCTCGGGGGTGCAAAGGTCAACTGCAAGGCAGAGACTAGAAGCTCTGGCTGCGACATCTGGCCACCCCATCCGACAGGCAAGTACATAGAGTGCAATGGGATTTGAAGAAAATTCAGGACGCCAAAGAAGCTCCTTCAGGATCGACAACGGGCCTGGCATGTCCCACTTTTCAGCGGCATACAAAAGCCGCTCAATAGCAGGAAACGAGGTGATAGACGGCACCTTTTTTCCAGACAGGAGGAGGAGAAGGCCCGCGATTGTTTCGGCCCTTTCGTCGAGGTTTTCGATGACGGTGCTGTACGGGTCTGCAAGGCGTGGCTGTGGGAGGGAGAGCATGTCCTTGAAGTATGTGGACCCTGTTGTCAAATAAATACGGTGCAGCCTGAATCGAACTCCTTCGCGCGACACGAGGATAACGTCATCTGGCGAGGACCACGAGGAGAAATCTGGATGGTATATGGTCTTATTCGCACCCGCATCTGACGACTACGGAGTGGTGAATAGAGTAGCGATGACTTATTGACAGACAAGTGGGCCTACGTGACTATTAGTGGAATTCGCTATGGACAAATCTCGCTGAAGAGCAGCCATATATACCTGCTAACAGCAGCATAGAGTCAGAATAATCAAAGTTATAACAATGTAATCCAAGTACCGCTATGTGTGTATTCTGTGATGTACTCCTGTTTCACGAGGCCACTGCGCCTGAGGAGCGTAAGGTCAAGGGCGATCGTATCCACGTCGCTGTAAACTCACAGTCGTTCAATATGCCCCTCCTATTCATTCCTAAAATCTCCGGTCGAGCAATTATTTTTCTGTGATTGAGTATGTCAAACCTTGCACGTGTTGTCCATATATAGCTAAGTTACAATCGTGGGGCGAAGACACTTCACAACTGCAACTGTTGTAATGTCTAAAAAATCCAGTATTTATTTGCGAGCAAGGGCATTTGCAGCATTGAGCTCCAATTTCCAGGTGTAGTAGAGCATTCTACACATTACAGGTATATTCTATACCAACGCAAGTTGAGCGGAACCTTTCGGGTCTTTGTATCGTGGTCGGTAAGGATGCGGATGCACGAGAAAAATCACGGAAATTGAGAGAAGAAATGTATAATTAAGTGTGAGACCGATGAAGATGAAGCATGGTACACGCTGGTGAAAGATAATCATACAACTCCGTTCCAATCCGTGTCCAAGAGGCGAAATAGAATATCGGATGGGAAGCCATGGGGCCAAGGCAAATTGGAACGTTGACGAGCAATCCATATCTATTTTAATCCTCCTCTGCTCCTTCGAAGTCCGCTTTCTTGACGCTGGTATTTCCGAATTTCGCCTTGACCTCTCTGCCTATCCTTGCAATCTCTTTCTCCCAGATATGTTTCACCTCCTCTTCTCTCACGTCTACAGCGGCGCCGTCCATATTCCCCCTGACGGAAGATCCTACTAAGCCTCTCACCAGCTCTTCCACTCTGACCCCATCTGCAATGCACACCACTTGTGCAAGTTTGTTTTTCCCGGCCCCTTTTGTCTTAGATCCGAACCCGCGGCTCTGCGCGAGCTCTACAATACCGCTACCCTCCAAGAGGCCGACCAGGTCAGTAAATTCAGTCCTTCCGACGCCATAGAACGCTGCATCGGATCCTCTGCTTAGAATTGTGGCATAGAAACCATGCAATGCTGTGATATCTATTGTCGGTGACGCACCAGCACCTGGGACTAATGGGTTAGGCGATTGGTTATTATTTTCTTTGAGCTTGCTCGAGGAAGCAATGGAACTGGAACCCAAGAGGGAAAGGCCGGACACGATACGCTTAGTAGCCAACAAAAGCGCTGCCAACGCAAACCTAGCATGAAGACCGAGGTTTCGAACCCTCATCACAGTCTCCGCACCACCTTTGCCTTGGGAGGAGCCAATACTTGCGTGGGATGCCTTAAGCGCTGCCAGAACATGCGCGGGTGTGACTACGATGGGTGAAGAAGATGTAGATCCTGCTACAGCAAGGTCAAGGGACCGACGAGCGACGGAAAACACAGTCCGAATGTCGCCTGTCTGGCTGGCAATCTTCATTGTAAGCAGTGCCAGAGTAGCCGGAGAAAACAGGTTGGGGGTGATGGCATTACTTGGCAAAGTGGCGAGCCGAGCCCCGAGGACAGCTTTCATCTGAGCGGCGGTGTAAGGCTCAAAGTGAATTGTGAGGGTGTTGGATGAAGGTTTGGCGTGTGTGAGGGTGTGGGTATTAGAAATACCAATGACCCGAAGACAGTCTCGCATCTGTGGGGCAGCAGCGAGCGCGAACATCTCGGAAACGGAGGAGGTAGACGTCGATCTGACAAGGTGGTCAATTTCATCGAGAACAAGAATACTAAACATAAACAAGCTGTGAGTGTGCGTCGCATGGGTAGTGGCAAAATCCAAACCATTTCTGGCCTCGGAACAACTTGTTAAAACGCTTGCTCCAGTCAACTTTGGCCGCATTGCCACGCCTACCCTCTTTAGGGACATCAAATTCCTCCACGCAGCGTTCCCAAACGGCCATGAAACCGTCTTTGGCACCGAGAGTCATGCAATTTATGTAGATAACACGCACAGACACATTCGCTGCGTCTACATCTTTTACGAATGGAGCCGATGATAGAATGTTGTTGACAAGAGCCGTTTTTCCTGTGCCCGGGGCGCCAGAAACATATAAGCTGGTCGGATCTTCCGAGAGTGGTTGATCAGAGACAAATGGTACAAGGAAATCGAGAATCTGGCCCCTTTCTTGCTCGCGGCCAATTAAAGGCGCAGCTTCATACCCTTGAGGACGAAGCAGCCCGCGAGCTTGTGTATATAGAGAAGCAGGCCTGCCCGCGGGGTCCTCGAGGAGGGGAGGAGGGGGAGCCGACTCCGGGGTGGACGGGGGAGTTGTGAGAGACAGGTAGGAGAGGGCCCGTGATGAAGTATTGACTGGAGATTGCAGTTGACCCTCCCGACCCGAGGCGGGTGAGTCCGAGCCAGGAGACGAAACAATGATGTGGGGTCTTGCTGAAGATCCACGATGGCGAGAAACTGGAGAGATGGATATGAGCGTCACCCGGACGCGTGGACATCCAACTTACCTGGCGTGTTGCGTGAAGCTTGTGTTGAAGCGCGTCGAGAGGCCCGCAGGGCTCTAGGACTGAGAGTGCTTGCTAAGGGGGTTGCATCCGATGTCGAATTCAAAAAGGAAGAGTTGGTGGACGCGCTTAGAGGGGGAATATTTTCCTTGTTGCTACCATCGTCGTATTCAAGTTCAGTGGGGCTTGCCTTGACGCGTTTTGGGTTTGGGGTAAGGTCTGGTGAGGGGGGTTCACGAGTGATGCGACGCGTCTTGTACGCTGGAGTAGGTGAACGCGACGGGGACTGGGAGGACAGGTGAGAGTTTGAACGTGTTCGTTTTCCGAGGGTTTGACGCGACATTGAGACGGCTATGTTGAGAACGCTGCAGATAAAAAGTTAGTGTGGAGATGGTGGTTGGGGTATGTCCACTTCGCCAAGCGTTGGCAAATAGTTTGGGGACGCGGTCACGTGACAGACGCGTCGCGATCTCAGTTACGGGAGTATAGTGGACTCGACGAGATCAGCTACAAAATATTTGTCTCTCCCCATGCTGTAAAACCATGAAGAGCTGGCATCAATTGTAGAACTAGCAAGCTAACGATGGATCTACAAGGAAAGGAGTATGGACTTGAAGAGGGAAATGCGGTGCACTGGATCATAATAGTATTTACATCTGAACAACGTCAACTATGCAGCAAAAACAGCTTGAAACATGACAGAGGCGCCGTCTATTGTCACGTGATTACTCTCGGGTTCATCCGAAACCACACACCACTGTTATTCATGCCTGCGACTCGCGCTGGCAAAAGCAGCGTGAAAGGAAAGCAGCCAAGTGTCCGCGCCCGCCGAATACCTGATGATGATGTGATTGTCATATCGTCCGATAGCGAGGATTCTCCGCAAAGAGCGAAAGTGGTGAGTTTCATGAAATCCGTTACTTTTCAACCAATTAACAGATTTATTCTCAGGAACGTCGTATATTGAGGAAGAAGAAGTCGCTAAACAAGGAGGTCAGACTATATTGTTTATAGACAACGAGTGGCAGATGTTCATGATAGTAACGACTATATAGGGGTCTAGTAGCCAGGTCTGTAGCGTTTTAGTCTCTGTGAGCTTTGGTCTTACCAGTCTGATGCATGCAGGCATTTTCAGAAAAAGGGAACTTACAACCAGTAAGCCATTCTCCCTTCCAGAAGATACCTGGTCCGTATTTCTAGTCATACCCTCACTGGATATCGTGTTGACATGCGCTTTTGCACTTACAGATGGGGAGCGACATCGTCTAGAAACACTCTTACAACAGGCAACTGCCGAAGTGAGTGCATTATTACCCAACTTCCTTCAGCTTTCACTCGTGTTTCCGCGCAGATCTGTGAATTACAGTCGTCTTTACGACACGAGAAAGACACACGGGTGGCAGAATCAGCGAATATCGCGAAACTTGAAAAACGTGCAAAGAAGGTAAGTAAATTATCTTTACTAGCCAGATCTTGTTCACGGTAGTGTGAAAGGTCGAGAGAGAGAACGCTGAGCTCAAGAGGGTGAATAAAGAGTTGCAGGACGTTGGTTTGCTTTCTTGTTTACTGTGGCCTGGCAAATCTGATATGAGATAGCGTATCAGTAAGATCAGTAACCACGAGGTCTGTCTAGGACGTGCACTTGGTGACTCTCCAATTCACAGTTTCTTCAGAGCCTTCATGAACTCGAGGACCATATTCTTTGCGAAATTTGTCAGGACAGACTATGGCACCCCTATATGTACGTTTGTGGATTTCAGTACCGCGTCTCATTTGCTCCAACATGTTCAAGACTCAGGGAATGTGGCCATACTTTATGCCAAGGGTGTCTCATCGATTGGTTCAGCACTGCAATGACTGCAAATGCAAACGATCCGCAATACGGATGTCCGAAGTGTCGGGCCCCAGTGTATCAGAAACCAACCGAAAACTATACGGTCAAGGAAATCGTGCGAGCCATCGCACAGGGTATCGATCCCGCAAGTGTATCGCCGCCCGCCCCTCTGCGTCAAAGTACAGGCTATTTCGGACCTTGGACTAGATTTTTTGGACATTGAAAATATTCTACGACACGAGGGATTTGGTCATTCCTCAACATTGCTGTATTCGTATGTATGCTGCTGCCCTAGCATCTGTATCCCACGATTCTTTTGGTACAACTTCAAGGTCGGGTCCGGAAGATATAGAATTACGACTGGAGCGAATGGTCATACTTTCTTCTATATGGTGTGATCAGATGGCGTGAGTACGGTCGAGCACCTCAGGAAGTTGCCTAAATCATAGAATTTGATGCAGATCGATGTGGATGGGACTTCATTATCATACCAGCTAGTATGACCAACTGTACCAAGGTATCCGGAATTGATGTATTCAGTAGTCAACTTCATGGGATGATCTCTAGAGATGATGTGGTGGTGTAAATCAAATTTTCTCAATTGCTTATTAGTTTGTCATGCTTGTCCACAACAGTGAAACCAACTTGATGACTTGTATAATACACAAAACATGGGGTATAGGGATACACAGACATAACGCTATTGCAAAGACCAGGGCTTCATCTGCATGCAATCATGTATTCATGCAAGATCGACAGTCCTTTTTCAGATTGTCTGCGGAAGTGTCTGAAACTTCTGCAGTATCTCTGACCAAGAATCTCCCCTACGCTGTGAACACTTGTTGCACGTGAGGCTGCCTGTGATCTGGAGGACCTCAGATCTTATGGCGTCGGACAACGACTCCTCGGAAGGACAATTGTCCATCGCTATGTACGCCTTCAGCTTTAACACCTCCCGGCGTACATCCAGTGAAACAGACGAGGGATGTTGATACACGCCTGAATTATGCTGGCAGAGTTTCAAGTCAGATGTCTGCAATATTTGCAGTATTCCATCGCGACGACGCAACCGAAGGTCTTGAAGCTTCAGGAGGTCATCTGGGGCGAGTCGATTGAGCATGGGCCTCAACGATGACTTCCGGATATCAATGTCATTTGTTAAGGCAGAAGCCATTTTGGCTCCTTCCTCCCACCCATACGCGCATGCCATGACGTAGAACCTTAGCGGATCGGCTGCTAATGCGGGGGGCAAAGCTATGCGTTGGATTATCGAAATAGGGCCAGGCATTTCCCACTTGTGAGCAGCTGCTAATATTTTCTCGATCTCATCGAACGCGTCCAGTGCAGGTAGCTGCATCCCTGATATCATCTTCAGAATTCCATGTATAGCTTGAGCATCCTCGGAAAGTTGTATTTCTTTATGTCGTGCATCCTCGTTGGGTGGCTGTGGGAGCGACAATGTGGTGCGGAAGATGCTCGATGTGCTCTTGAGGACATATGAATTTGTCCAGAATTTTACACCGTCCGATGACAGAAGAGCAACGTCCATCTCCTCACTGGGCCCAAAGTCTGCATGTTCGATCATTGGGGTTATGTAAGATATTGCGTAAGCAAACTGGATATTTCCTTGGAGTTAATGGTGTGGTGGACGAGAGCTAAAGATGGCAGAACTCAGCGGAAAGTCAGAAAGCGTTTTCTCTAGATACCTAAAAGACGGCAGAACTACTAGAAGAGTAAGCACATCAAGAAGTACAAATGTAATGGGACTAGCTCACCTCGAAGTCAGCGAAAGGTCAGAACGCTTTCGCTAAGGCAAAGCACTACGGATCGAGAGCTATATAACCCAACTATCAATCAAAGAAGTGATTCGGCATAGGATATCAAGTGTACACGTGAGTTTGAGAGATGCGTGATGCCGAGGGTCAGATCTGCGCGGTACAGCGCGGTATATAATTAAAGAATACGAAAGAGACTTGCGCGACAAAGCGGATTACGAGTGCGTGCAAACCAACGATACCTCACAATTCCCACTGAGGCCTATGTTGAGATTAATTCCTAGTCCCTGTGTATTGCTTGTTGTATGTTCGCTTATTACATAAGTGAATGCACCATTAATCCCTGGAGACATGGGAATCCTCTCTTTGATAGAGCATTCACCATCTGTTCTCCAGTGTCTGTGATTTCTCTATCCTTATGATTCACCACCAACAGTCTATCAAAAGTAAAACCTATCTAATCATCCAGTCCACACATTCTGGAGATGTTCAGTACTACTCCCTGCTGCGCTACTTGCAATAACGATGTGATTGTAATAATAATGTCTGTTCTTACAGACCTAAATCCATACTTATTCCATAGAATTTGTGGCAATGTATGTTGGAACATTCGACAAGTCGCGGTTATTCTCTTTTCCTACTATCTGAATTCCCAGCAAAAGGACGAAAACCTTTTCGCATTCACCTCCACAGCTGACCTAACAAATATAACACAATCCACATACCTACAAAAACCCATTTTTGGAGCCTGTGTAGACAGTGGTGCGAGCAGTCATTATTGCCCAGATAGGTCGAAGTTTAAAAACTATTGTACTGTTTTGGGCCACGATGTTATGGCTGCTGATGGGAGGTCGCTCAAGACACTAGGCATTGGTGATGTACTCATTGACCTACCCAATGGGTTGGCAAAACAAAAGCTATGCTGAAGGACACTATCCATGCACCTGACATGGCTTTTACCCTGATCTCTGTCAGCCGCCTCAATCAAGCAAAATGCACGGTAACCTTCAATAACGGAATGTGCACTATCAGAGGCCCAGCCAGTAAAATCATGGCTACCATACCTAAATCTGATGGGCTATACTGACTCACCATGCCTCAACACATTGACTATGCCAACATTGCATCAGTAAAAATGAGTATTGATAAAGCTCACTGCAAACTTGGTCACACTGCTCATGCTGCAGTAAAACATGCAATACTGAGCAGTATAATCACTGGTATAGAACTCAACTTGACCTCCAAACCTGAGTTTTGTGAAACCTGCACAAAGGCAAAGTCTATTCGGCTACCATTTCCAAAGGAATCCCACACTTCCGCAAGCCAATATGGGGAATGTGTGCATTGGGACTTATGGGGCCCTGCATTGGTCCAAAGTCTTAATGGAAATTCTTATGCTGCCACAAGAATTGATGATGCATCTCGTGAAGTCAAGCTATATTTCCAAAAGAAAAAGGATCAGACATTTAACTCATACTCCCAAGATGAAGCTTACATTGAAACACAAACTGGCAACTGCATTAAAGTATGCCACAGCGATTGAGGGGGAGAAATTCTTATCAAAGGAAATGGTTGCACATCAAGATATGAAAGGCACAGTCAGGGAGTTTACTGTTCATGACTTGCCCCCACAAAACGGCACTGCTGAACGAGGCATGCAAACTCATGGTGAACAAACACGTGCCCTGCTGATAGGATCAGGTCTACCCAGATTCTTGTGGGAAGAAGCCATGAGACATGTGGTGTGGATTCAAAATAGAACACCAACCCATGCTCTAAATGGCATAACACCATACAAAGCACAATATAAGAGGAAACCACACTTGGCTGGAATACAGGAATTTGGAGCAGCAGCCTATGTCAAAGACCAAAAAGCAGGCAAGCTAGATTCCCGTGCACAAGTTGGACGATTTGTGGGATATGATTCTGAATCAAAGGGATATAGGATCTATTGGCCAGCAAAATGCACCATGTCAGTTGAAAGAAACGTAGTCTTCAATGAAAACGACGTACACACAACCAACAATTCAGTAACAGTCCCAGGTGATGCACAGGCTGAGGGGGAGACAAATAAAATCATCCATGCATCACTACCAATAGCTGATGACCCACCAGTACTGCCTTGACCCGAACCACAGAACAATCTTGAACACCTGGACCACAACGCATTGCCAGATGACTCCCAGCATGATAATGAACCTCCACTTGAATCCCATGGTGAGCAGCACCTCAGACATGGACAAGGCATGAGAAAGCCACCAGGAGCATATCGTGCCATCCATCAAGGACATGTGGCCACTATTGCTCAAACCAGTGACCTTAAAGAGTCACCTGAACTTACGCAGCTTAACTATGCACTTATTGCTCTCAGTGGAACACTCCCACGCTGTCAGAGCCCATCCCTGACCGATTCCCGAGACCTCAGGTCCCCGGGCCCGAGCCCCCAACCATCACGTTTCACCTATTTATACTTCATGTTTGATTTCTTCCCTTCATAGCTTACGACCCTGACCTCGGTCATTTGGTCACCGATCCCCGAGCCCTCTTGTATATAAATCACTCATTCATGTACATGATAACGAGTTCTGATATCAACTAAGATACCCTAATACACCTTGTTTAATCTCTACACTCCTTCGCTCCCTTCGCTAAGGTCACACCTGAACTTCGGGTGACCTCGGGCCTTGTCCGAAATATGGGACAGGACTCTGAGCTGGCACAGCACATAAGCTGAAGCCAAGTCCCATCTGACCTGTTCGCCGAGCCTCGGCCCCCCTCAGCCCCCCGACCCCAAACCTCAGTCGACTCTATCTTGAGTCCCAATCTCCACCTGCCTCCGCTTGGATTCAGTTCTTAACACACGCACCTTCAACGAGGCACTCCGAGGTCCTAACCATCAGTCCTGGCAAAAGGCACTAGACTATGAGATTAGCCAACTCGAAAAGCTTCAAACCTGGGTGATAGAAGACTTACCACAAGACCAAACAGCAATACCGTGCTCTATGGTCCTGAAGGAAAAGCAAGGCCCTACAGGTGATATCAGTGAATATCGGTGACAAGCCAGTGGACGAGCCGCATCTATTCTCAATCCAACTCTGCCAGCACCATTTTCTTCAGCCTTAGCTATCATCTCACATCACCTCTACACTGACACCACCATCTTTTATCACTTGTTATATAATCAAATCAATCAATCAATGTCATCATCTATCATTTCCTCATTGACGTATATC
>QMFG01001977.1:0-14326 GCA_003314545.1 Ramaria sp. MG151 | reverse complement strand
GGCCACGGCCCCCGAGGCAAAAGTGTCAGGGGACAACCTGTTTTCACCAAGCCCTCCATCTCCAAGGCCCCTACACAGGCGAAGCGCAAGTCCGAGGCGCGAGAACCTCGGTCCGAACCCTCGGGTCATTGACCCGAAGTCTCCAAACACAAACCCGAAGTCTCGGACCACCCGAGACCTCGACCAACCTCGGGGTAGAACTCGAACATTTGATCCAAACCTTCGGCCTGACATCCGACCTTCGTCAGGGTCGAAGTGCCTTATGGGAAAAGAAGTCAGGCAGGGTTAACAGCGCGTAGGAGTGCCCCCGGTTGGGCGTTAGGTAGTCGTATATAGTTTCTTCACTAGTAGCGGGGATCCCTAGACTTTTCTCTTTGGATTTCCCCTCTACTAGGTGAGAGTTCCTTCACTGTATTTTCTTATACATATATATATCTTTGGATTTCCCCTCTACTAGGTACCTACGGGCACTAGGAGGGTTGCCCTTACACTGTTATTCTCAGCAGAAGGGACATTGGATCAGTAAATGCCCTAAATGAGAAGTGGATGAAAAGAACAAAAAGAGTGGAACTGCAAATCTTATCACTAACAGTTTGAAGGATCTAGGTGACTGTCACATTGGTGAGGTCTACCTCACTAGCACAAACAAACTCTCCACTATCCTACTCGACTGTAGGGCATCTGCCCACATGTTTTTTGATCACTCATATTTCTCATCATACACACAGCTGCACTAGAATCCATTTCAGTGTTATTATTTATCTACCTGCCGCAGGAAGATTACATTATGTAATCTACTGATGCATCAGTAACGCCGTGCAGAAGAAAAAGACAAAAACAATATAAAAACAATATTAATGTTAACTCAAAGCCTCAGGCTTTAGAGTATATTCTGTTTACATTTTCAGGGTCATTCAGCGAATGATCCCTGAGGTTATGCAGGGACGAACGTGCGCATATATGTGCTTCGGACACGAACAGGCTCCAATAGCCACCGATCGAGCCCCGTGTGGCTCTGAAACACTTCCATTCATCCATACGACAATCCAACTTCTATTCCTGACCACCCCTATTGTCTCTGATCCACGAACAAAGCCGATCACTTTGATTTCATTTAAACAAGCACCCGGAGCTTCGAAATGGAGTTTCACATTTTTTCTCTGATGTTTTCTCTTGTTCTTTTGACTGAGTATGGTAGTTAAACACATGATCCACATTTCCTACCACACCATGATCGGTTTCACAAGTTTTGAACAAGTTTTTAGTACATTTTTGTGCATTCTTTCCCTCATGTAGACTACAACCCCAGAATCACTCCATCGCCCCAATATTCTTCTTGGAAACACAAAGGACAATTATTAGCTAGCTCTCACTATAAGTATGCTTGTAATTTTTCCCAGAATCTAAGGCAGTATAACCTCCACATCTCATATCCTGCGATTAATCTGGATCATCAGACTAGGAAACGACTTCAAACATTCATTTATCCCCATTCCCATATTCACCGACAATCAATCTTCCATTATATTCTCAAACAACGACATCAATAATAACCGTACCAAGCATATTGACATTCATTTTCACTATACATGCAATCAAATTACCGACGGCAACATCAAGCTTCATTATATTAACTCATCTGACAACCCGGCCGACATCCTTACCAAGGCGCTTAATGTTCGCAAACACGCCCACCTCCTAAATATCTTAGGAGTTTCTTGTGTTTGAGGGGGAGTGTTAGGAAGGAAATTGAGCAAAGATATGGACATATTTCTCTACTATTTTTCTTTTGATATTTCTTTTATTTCAGCCATCATTCCCATCACATCACCACAGTTTCTTTTATTCATTCTGCACTCCAAGTCGAGGGGAAAAATATCCCACAAATCCTCAACAGTCCATTGCATCATAAAATCATTTCGAGTCAAGAAAACCGAGCCCACAACGAGTCAAATCGAGTCAAAACATCATCATGAGCCAGGGGAACACCATCTCCTCAAAAATCACTCAAAATATTCATCCGAGTTGAGGGACCTACATATATGCGGTCCAAACGAGCCTCCTACACCCTATAACATTTCCCCCAACTCCCTATGCGACTCCACAACTCAAATCCCTTAATTGACTCTATGGACATCCAGGGGCAAGTCCCCTTGACCTTTTCCCTATATTTCCCCCCCCCTCTTTCTATTGATCAATTTTCTATTGCTCCACATTCCATTTAACCCAGAACAAGCTCCACACCACTTCGCATTTAACCTCCTTTATTATTCTGAACATTTATGAACAATATTCTTCCATATTTCACTCCTAGCCCCATTATCATCCCTTTTCCTTATTTTATGACATTTTTCCGAGAATATCATGCCTCAAAACTCCTGAATTCTTTTGTATATAAGAAGGACATTATCTTCAGTAAATAACATTGGGTTTTCCAGTCATTTTTCGAGTTTTTGAGTTGAAATTCTTTTCAAGAGTGTTATTATCACTCTCTGTCTATCTCTACTTGCTGCTGTATCTCTTAATTCTTAACAAATGGTGTGTTCACTTACATAATAAGTGCCCATACACAGGGATTAGGAATTAATCTCAACAGACCTTGTTATTGACCCATCCCCTCTAAAGGCTACAGGGATCATTTCAACCCTTCCCAGTACTTAATCCCAAAACAACACGGACACCTATGTTCTAAATTTATGAGTAAGGTAGAGTCACCAGTGTTAGGAAATGAGAAAGCTTTATCCACTCCTGAATCCCTATCCATGTGTTGTATAAGCAGCTTACTTAGTAAGCTCAATAAAGTAGTTGGTTTTAGCCCAGCCACTCATACTATTGAGTCCATTGCTTGAAGCAAGAGTTAACTGAGTCCTCCTCTTACTACATGTTCTCTCTTCTGTCCCCATAGCCAGCTCAAGTTAATGCCACACTTCTCTTTCTTCATCACTTACTGCTCTCTGCTCTCTTAATTCTTAACAACCAGGAACTGGCACCCCCTTATGGCACCCCCTTACATAAGCATGAAGCACTTTTTCTTCAAATTGCTACCAGTTATTACTGGAGGGATAAAATTAAATTTGGCTCCTAGAATATGTTTAGTATATTACTTGCTAAGACTTGAGACTTTGAAGAAAATTATGAAACTGAGTGACTAGTAGCAATTTTTCAAAATATTTTAAAAATTATTATTATCATTTAGTAATTTCCAGGCAAATTCTAGCACTTTTCATTTTTTTGCAAAGGAAATTTGACAGTTCACATGGCCTCAGCTATTCATCTGTAAATGGTCTTAAATGTACTTTTTTCAGAACCCATACCAAGCCCAATCCCCAAGCCTTCAGACCCTTGGGCCCAAGGCCCCAGCTATCCCAAACTTGTTTCACATTTACTTCTATCTCACATTTGATCTCTCTTTCCATAGCTTATAACCCTGACTTCAATCATTCACCTTCCGATCCCTGAACTCCCCCATATATAAGCCACTAGCCCATGGACATTAAAGTCAGTTCTGATATTGACTAAGATACCCCTAATAAACTTGTCTGCTTTAATCTCTACACTCCCTTTGCTAAGGTTACACCTAAACTTTAGGTGACCTCAGGCCTTGTCCAAAATACCAGGACAGGATTCTGAGCTAGCATATCACATAAGCTGAAGCCAAGTCCCATCAGACTTGACTGCCAAGCCTTGGCCCCCCTCAGTACTAGGCCTCCAAACCTTGGTCAACTCTAACTTGAGTCTCAGCCTCACTTCTGCTTCCGTTCTGATCAGTTCTTAACAACTTTCCCAGTCCTCAAAATCCAGATGGTGATTTGAACTCAGATTTTTGTCTTAAACAATATCTTGGATAGGTTGGAGAAAGCTAGTTCTATCTACAATGCAGAATTATATTTTTGCTGCAGTGTTGAAACACTATAAAATAAATGTAAAACTAGTTTCCAGGCAAATTCTAGCACTTTTCATTTTTTGTGAAGACATTTTGCAATCATGTGATATAAGTGCCTATATTATGTAAAAGTGCCAGTTCCTTGTTGTTATTATTATCTATCTCGTGAACATCAGATTACATAATCACCCTGATAGATCAACAGAGCCACTCAAGACTTAAAGATCACATACTATAATGTGAGCTTTGTAGACAGAGATAAAGCTTCAACTTAGCAAAAATGAAGCAACTATTGAGTTGGATAACAGCCTTGTAATGAAAGAAAATGTCCAGTGATGATTTGCTAACAGTAAAGCAGTTGCAGAGATATTGAGCAAGAGATCCAGAATATAGAGCACTTCGTGGAGTTTTTACTGCCTTAGATTATAGTGAGAACTACAAGCATATTTAAACGAAACAGGAGCTAGGGTGAGTCTCTTGTGGGTGAGTGAGAAATATAGGGTGGTGGAGTGTAATAAGAAAAGAGATGGGAATTTTTGTTATATTTATCTTATATTTTATTTGTGTTCTGTAGGAGTTTTGTTGGAGTTTCTTCAACACAAGTTTTAAGTGCTTGTATAGTAATCTAAGCGAAAATTGTATTGAGATGTGGGGGATGGGCTGATGCAGATGCAAAGTGTCAGTGCTTAAAGTTCACGTACTGTAACATGAGCTTTGTAGATAGAGATAATAGTTCAACTTAACAAAATTGAGATAACTTTTGAGTTGGATAACAGCTTTGAAATAAAAGCAAATGGCCAGTGACGATTTGCTGATAGTAAAGCAGTTGTAAAGATATAGAGTGAGCAATTCAGAATATAGGAGACTTTGTGGAGATTTACTGCCTTGGATTGTAGCAAGAAATACAAGCGTATTTAAGGAGAATGCTAGCTAGGGTGAGTCTCTTGTGGATGAATGAAAAATATCAGGGTGGTGGAGCAGTTCTAGGGTTGAAATCTACATGAAGGATGAAATGCACAAAATTGGAACTAATTACTATCTAAAGCACTTGAAACCAATCTGCATGCTATCAGAACTACAAATCATGCATGCTACAATCTTTCTTCAGTTGAAAGAACAAGAAAAATAAACTGAAAAATTCTGAAACTCCATCTGAAGCTTTAGGCACTTGTTCTAAATGAAATAGAAGTGTTCAGCCTTTGGTCATGGATCGGTGACAATAGGGGTGAATGAAAATGTTATTATTTATCTATCTACCGTGCGAACTTTGCATTACATAATCTACTGATGCATCAAAAGCACCATCTAGAATAAAACACAAAAACAACATAAAAATACTACTGATGTCAATGCAAAGCCTTAGGCTTTAGAATATGTTTTGTTTACATTTTTAGAATTACTCGGCGAATGATCCCCGAGGCCACGCAAGCATGATCGTGCGCATATATGTGCTTTGGACACGAACGGGCTCGAATAGCCACTGATCGAGCCCCACATGGCTCTGAAACACTTCCAAACGCACATACAACAATATATTTACTATTTCAACTCGCCCCTATCGTCACCAATCCCCAAACAAAGCCGATCACTTCTATTTCATTTAAACAAGTGCCTGATGCTTCGAAATGGAGTTTCAGAATTTTTCCCTCATCTTTTTCTTTGTTCTTTCAGTTGAATATGTTTGTTAATTGCATGATCTACAATTTCCATAGCATCCAGATCGGTTTCAGATGCTTTAGACAGCTCTTAGTACATTTTTGTGCATTTCACCCCTCATGTAGACTGCAACCCCAGAATTGCTCCATCTCCCCCTTATTCTTCTTGGAAACACAAAGGACAATCACTAGCTAGCTTTTCACTTAAATATGCTTGTAATTCTCGTCAGAATCTAAGGCAGTAAAATCTCCACAAGTCTCCTATTATCTGAATCAATCGCTCTATATCTTTGCAACCACTTCTTTGCTAGCAAATCGTCACCAGCCATTTGCTTTCAATTCAAGTGAACTATTGACTCAATCATCATCTCAAATCTGTTAAGTTCGCACTCTTATCTCAATTACAAGCTTGCGTCAGTGTACGCAAACTTTAGGCACTGACACTTTGCTCCCGCATCAGCGCATCCCCCGTGTCAGAATGAATCTGTTAAGTTCGCACTCTTATCTCAATTACAAGCTTGCGTCAGTGTACGCAAACTTTAGGCGCTGACACTTTGCTCCCGCATCAGCGCATCCCCCGTGTCAGAATACATTTTTCGCTTAGATTATCTAACAGGTGCTTAAAGCTCGCCTCAAAGGAAATTGAACAAAATCAAACAACAAATAAACAAAATTCAAATAAAATAAATAAACATTTCTATTTCATTTCTTATTAGAAAATAGTTAATCAATTGCTAGATTAACTTTTGGAAGTGTTTCGGAGTCACGTGGTTGCCGATTGTTGGCTATATGGGCCCGTTCATATCCTAACACATGTATGTGCTTGTTTGCACTTGATTGGGTTCAGCATTGCTTCACCAGTGGAATCTAAAAATATAAACAAAATGAATTTGAGGCTGAAAGCCTTGAGTTGGATTGGGTCTTGTTTTTGTGGTTATTTTTATTCTCTGTTCTAAGGTGGCTCTGCTGATCCATCAGTGCGATTACATAATATGATGTTCCCAGGGTAGATAACAAATAATAACAGAGTGGTTCTGGGGTTGGAATTTACATGAGGAGAGGATTGCACTAATTTGGAAGTAATTACAGTCTAAAACATCTGAAACCAATCTGTGAGCTTTGAGAACTAAAAATCATGCAAGCTACAATTAATTCTGAGTTAAAAGACCAAGACAAAACAATGAGAAATTTTCCAAAACTCCATTTGAAGGTCCAGGCAGGGGTGTATAGATATTGTTTTCCAGTTACCATATTTGTCTTTGGTAACATTTCAGAGTCACATGGTTGCTGATCGGTGACTATTTCAGCCCATTTGTGTCTGAATGGTGTATATGCATGTTTTTGTACTTGGTTGCATCTGGGTTCATTTGACTGGTTGAATCTAAAAATAAACAAAATATTTCTAAGGCTGTTAACCTTGAATTGAAGTCAAAGATCTTGTGTAATGGTTTTTGCTTTTGTACTTTCATTTCTTATTACTGGTGACCTCTGCCTTTATATAAAGTGTGGAATATAATTCTCTGATTTTTATCTTCCTTGTTCACACTCGATTGGGTTTGGGGTTGGTTTGCCAATTGATTCTAAAAATATAAACAAAAGATATTCTAAGGCTAGAAGACTTGAATTGAATTGAGTCATGTTTTTGTGATTATTTTCCTTTTTATTCCATGCTAAGGCAGCTCTGCTGATCCATCAGAGTGATTATGTAATCTGATGTTCGCAGGGTAGATAATAATAATAACAGTTCCAAGGTCAGGATCACCACCTAGTGTCAGAACCCCCACCGCCGAACCGAAGCCCCCCGCCCTTCGGGCCCGAGTCCCCATTCACCTCAAACATGTTTCATATCCATCCCATCTGTTTGATCTCCTTTTGCATAGCTTACGACCCTGACCTCGGTCATCCGGTCTCTGATCCCCGAACCCCTCCGTATATAAGCTATTCGTTCATGTACATGATAATCAGTTCTGATATCAACTAAGATACCCCAATACACTCTGCTTAATCTCAACGCTCCTTCGTTCCTTTCATTAAGGTCACGCCCAAACTTCGGGTGACCTCAGGCCTCGTCCGAAATACAGGACAGGACTCTGAGCTGGCGCAGCACATAAGCTGAAGCCAAGTCCCACTCGACCCGCTCGCCGAGCCTCGACCCCCCTCGGCAACCCAACCCTGAACCTCGGTCGACTCTATATTGAGTCTCCACCTTCACTCTGCCTCCGCTAAGAATCAGTTCTTAACACCTAGCAGGATTTACAGATGCCAGCTATGCAGGGGACATCAATGATTCCAAATCAACATCGGACTGGATCTACACTTTCAACAGCTCACCTATTTCATGGGCATCGAAGAAACAAAGCCTCGTAATACATTCATCCATGGAATCCAAGCTTGTAGCTGGATCAGTAGCATCAACATAAGGAATATGGCTCACACAACTTGGAAAAGACTTCAAGCTAAATTTCACTCCAATTCTGCTGTTTACTGACAACCAGTCATTTATTACACAGACTGAAAATGATGCCAGAACCTCTAGAACGAAGCACATCGACACACACTATCACTACACTCGTGATCAAGTCAATGCCAGCAAGATCAACTTATTATTCGTTCCATCAGACCTCAATCTCGCTGATATCCTCACAAAACCATTGTCACCAAGAAAACATCACCATCTATTGGATTTGCTTGGTATCAAATGAGCTTGAAGGGGCATGTTATTATTATTTATCTTGCAAGCATCATATTACATAAACACTCTCATGGATCAGCAGAGCCACCTAGCAGAGAATAGAAAAGGAAAACAACTATAAAAACAACACCAAGCTCAATTCAAGGCTTTCAGCCTTGGAATACTTTTGTTTATATTTTTAGATTCAACCAGCCAAGCAACCCCAGGTGCAATCAATTGCAAATGAACGCATGCATATGTTCAGATACAAACGGGCTGATATAGCCATCGATCAGCAACCATGTGACTCTGAAACACTACCAAAAACTAATACAGTGATTGGAAAACCATTTCTATACACCCCTATTGTCACCAATCCACAACCAAAGCCTGAACACTTCCATTTCATTTAGGACAAGTGCCTAAAGCTTCAAATGGAGTTTCAGAAATTTTCCTTTTGTTTTTCTTGTTCTTTTAACTCAAAACAAGTTGTAGTTTTCATGATTTGTAGTTCTGAAAGCACACAGATTGGTTTCAGATGCTTTGGACAGTAATTAGTTCCATATTTGTGTATTTCTCCCCTCATGTACATTCCAACCCCAGTACCGCTCCATCACCCCCATATTTCTCGCTCACCCACAAGAGACTCACCTTAGCTACTGTTTTGTATAAATACACTTGTAGTTCTTGCTATGATCCAAGGCAGTGAATCTCCACAAAGTTCCCTATATTCTGAATCTCTTGCTCAATATCTCTACAACTGCTTTACTGCTAGCAAATTGTCACTTTGCGGTACGTGAACTTTAAGTGCTGACATTTTGCATCCGCATCAGCACATCCCCCACATCTCAATACATCCTCACTTAGATTTCAAAACTTGCCCTTATTGTGCACGTTCAAGAAACTTGATCAAAATCTCAAATAGATTTCAAATAAAACATAAAACAAATATAAAAATATTTCCATTTTTACTTCTTATTATTTCTAACCTCGAAACTGAAGTTCATATAGTGTATCTTGGTTCGAGCAACAAATTCTCAGTTCAAACATGTCATATTCTTTCCTGAAATTTGATTCTCATCTCCTTATTCTCTGTTATGGTGCAGGTCATCATACAATAAATGAATTCCTCCATACAGAGGACGCATACATGGATTCATTCTACCCTTTCCCCATATATGCTACTAAATTCATCTCGTGCACAACGTAGTCCACTGTGTGACCCACTACCTACATTTCAGGAGTATTTTAAATAGAGGTTTTTTTCGCTTGTACAACTCCAGGGAGCCTGGGAGATCTACCACCACCCAGTTCTAGCAACCCGCTTGCTGTGATCCAAATTGATTTGGCCACTATTAGGAGATCAAATCAGATTCACTAAGTCAACAGGTGTCCGTGTTGTTGTGGCACCCTGCTAAGGGTTGAAGTCAGAGGGGATGGGTCAATAAGCTAAACTCTCTCTAACAACTATTAGACAATTCGGTAGGTATTATCTCGGCGGTCTAAGCTTTTCCATACGGACGTCACTTAACTGTGAATGTCACGCATAACAGGAATTTGATATACAGGCTTAGTCACCTGCGCTGGGTTTCCCCAAGGTCCAAAGGTGCAAACAAGGCAAAAGCGACGAATGTCGGCGGATTTACTTTACCGATGTTTGTCATTATTTACTTTATTTGTGTCTTCGGGATTCCCAGTATAGCATGGCAAAGTGACAGTTCTCCATCAACCACCAAACCGATCATATCCGCACGTCCTGATTAATAACTTCGCGCTCACTGCCCACTTACCGTTACTAGATTATTGCCGTGAATACGATACCACCCCTTTTCTTCTCTACTGGGCACTCGTCGATAGTCTAGTCTGCTCTGCTTCACTGCTGTATTCTACCTGTTGTAAGTAACGTTGTTGGCAACACCGCACGTGTATTTTACCTTCGGAGCTCCCTGTAATGTTTGGAACACCATACATGTTTTTCTTGGCCCTGAAGGTCTCATTCCCAGTCTAACTGACAAAAAAGCTGAGGTTTTGAGGTTCTCCAAGATGAACCAGTTTGAAGTGTATGACAGAGACTGCTGACCACGCTGCAGACATAGAACAACTTCTAAAGAAATCATTAAAGTTTCCAAGAATTTCAGTGACTTGAAATCAGGACAAAACAGGAGGTTCCTATAAAAATTTCTTATCCATAAACTGATTTTGAAGATAATTGATAAGATGCCGAAGGAACAAGATTTCATCTGAATTTTCTTACAATTTCTTTTGACACATTTAATATTTTAATCATTCTTCAAGTGGAGAAGACGTGGGGAATATGGAACTTCTTGATAACTTCTCCGATATCTTGGAATCAAAGAATTTCTTAGTCAGTCCGATTGAGTCGGAACAGGCCATTTTCCCGGTTGATGGGGCCTCCACCTTCATGGCTCAAGCGGCATGAGAAAGCAACACGGGGTACGACGTGAGAAAGCGGCCTCAAGAAGCGCCCGCATGTAGAGATCTTTGTCGGCCTCATTTGTACCGTCCAGTTCCCTTCATTCTCCTCTCCCACTTCGTTCCATATCTGTCTAGTTATGTTCGGAGTAGGTGCCTGTGATCTTCCCTTCATCCCTGGTTGTTTCCTCCCCATGCCTGAGGAGAAAGCCTCAACTATTAGCGTAGTTGAGGCTGGCAAGTGTGTTGCTGGCGTTCACTCGGATGTCCAGAAAGCTGGGATGACTAGGAACGGTAATATAGCAGCGGTAGCCTTTCATGCCCAATCCTTTGTTAAGCATACATTCTCACATATCTGCAGGTCGCGCTCAAAGTCTTGCGACCATTCGGAAAGCGGCCAGATGTTCTACAGCTGGTATATCTCAATATTTTCTGTTTCTATTTCTCAATTCTGGTCCTATGCATACAGTTGTTTAAACGTGAGGTCGCAAATTGGGAGATGTTGGACCACAAGAACATTGCACCCCTGTATGGTGTGTATCCCTCTTGGAATGGGCTTCCTACCATGGTACTGCCTTGGTACTCGCATGGCACAGCAACTGAGTACCTTCACCAACACCCGGAAGCGGATCATATCAGCGTTGTAAGTCCTGAGTAATGACCCTGCGCTCATGGCCGACTTGTCATTACTAGATTACTGGTGTAGCGGATGGTCTCGAATATATGCACAGCATGCGCATGGTGCATGGAGACGTGAAGGCTGTGAGTGCTTGCATTCCGTGCCTTGATGTTCTTGGAGAAACGGCGCATATACCCACAATTTATGAACAGGCAAATGTTATGATCGACGAACGACATCAGGCTCGCGTCATCGATTTCGGTGTCAGCCATTCTATCGATGAGACCCAATATGGAGAAGATGTTTCATGTGTTCTCGAGGGATTCTCTATGCGGTGGTGTGCTCCAGAGCTCCTTACACCTGGGGCTGTAAGCACATTAGCTAGCGATGTATATGCATTCGCCAGCACCGTTCTTGAAGTACGTTCTCTATAGAGTTATTTTCCCCTTTGGGATCTGATTTATTTGTTGTAGATCCTCAGTGGAGAGATTCCTCATAAGTCTGTTCCAGAGGCGCTGCTATTCAATGAGGTGAGAAGTGGTGGGGAACCGTGGGACGTCTCTGGGGATCTGTTTCTCCTCCTATTTCAACGAAGCGGTGACATTTCGCGTGGCCTACGGCTGTTAGTACTTCTCATAAGCTGCTGGGGGGAGGCCTCACTCCGCCCTAGCATGCATGAGATTCGGCGAGCATTGGGGAATATTTTCCATTGACTTGAACATGCCGTCATCCTGAATTTTGATAAGTCGATCTTGTTTAGTTTGCTCTGCTTTACTGTTGTGCTTTGCTTTTTGTAATTTATGTTGTAGACGACGTGTGTGTCTCACAGAAACCTGTCTGTTGCAAATAAAACTAAAGCTCCTAAAAATTGACAGGGTTGAGAAGTGTAAAGACTTAATTCGAGAGGCATTCAGTTGACTTGCCACGTTCACCTAACAGTTCTTCAATGATATAAACAACTCTTCCATTGTTCCTGAGGCCATCCCTAGAGATGAAGAGAGGGAAATTAGTTCACGGGAGAGATCCCAACCTTATTTCTTCTACAAGCGTTGAATTCCTATCCCCCACTGTAAAGACACCCCTTTGAAATTCACACAGATTAGGAAAGGAAGTATGCGGCATAGAAATACCTCGGATATGCATATTGCTGGATGAAATGCTCACGGCAACGGGGCGGAAGCAGCTGAGCGAGCTAGTTTACATACATGTGTGAATCGGGGTCATGGTGTTTCATGGTATCGTTGGATATGTCATTAAAGGGCTGTGTTTTGATCTTGATTTCCTCCCATTCATAGTATAGAGGCAGGGGCAGTATTTCGTCATCAGTACTTGTCCCCCCACTGAAACAGATGAGCTAACAGAAAAAGAAAAGCATTTATTCGATGCATTCTGTTTCCTTCCATCAGCTCATGATTTTCAATACAACCCAGTCGATCCAGCCGGTGTGTGAGGAATCACGCTACAAAGATCATGAAGTCACACCATCTATGTTCATACTGACCCACATTATTTCCGTGATCTAGAAATCCGAGTTACGAGATCACCTGAAGAATTCGTTGCTTCAAGCTACTATCATCCCTAGCGGCCCAATCATATCTTCGCGAGTTCACAGTGATGATTGGACTGTTTATTGTATATAGGAAGGAACGCACGACGTATCTCTATTTCGGACATGGCCTTAAGAGCTCTTCAGTGATGGTGCAATATGCCGATTTCGCTGTATATCAACGCTGGCTTTTGGGTGCTGGCTTCAAATTCCCAAAGTTTTTTGGGCCACTTCTTTCGTGTTAGCGTTAGGAGCTCAGCCTGATTCACGATGAGATTCAACAATCTGGATGAATAGCACAGTTGGATAGATGGGTGTCACAATGAACCGTTCCCACTGCAAAAAAAAAAGTGAAGATAAGGAATGCAAAGACTCACTTATGGCACCAGAACCCAAAGAAAGGACAGCACTGGTACAGGAGAGCAAAATTAGGCAAATAAAAGTGAAAATCATCAAGCCACACCATCTATGGCCATACTGACCCGTATTATTTCCATGATCCAGAAATCCGAGTTACGAAAACACCGATTCGTTGCTTCATGCTATAATCGTTGCGAGCCGGCCCAATCTTATCTTGGCGAGTTCGCGGTGATTGAACTATTCAATGACTCTAGGACGGAACGTTCGACGTACCTCTGTTTTTAACAACGCTCCAAGAGCTTTTCGGTGATGGTGCAATATGTCAGCTGTGTGTATCAGCACCGGCTGCTGGGTGCCGACTTCGAATTCCCAAGGTTTTCAGGCCACTTGCATCTCTCGGTCAGCGCCGGCAGCTCAGCTGGGTTCCGCTAAGTATGAGAGTCAGAAATTCGGAGGAATAGCGTAGTGACGCTTACGAACACTATGGATGGATCTGACTCGTGACGCCGTAATAGGAGCTGTTCCCACCGCGCCAACTTTGAAACCTCAGCCTCTGATCACAGCATGGAGCTTTTACCTGTCGAAGTAGAGGAGAGGAGACGCAACATACATACTTTATTGGCAAGACGGAGAGGTTGTCTCGACCTTAGCGTCGTATTGGTCGGAAAAGGCCAATTTCCCGGTTTTAACCCCACGCTCCATCCATCTTTCGCCGGTCGAAAGCAAGAGCTCGCAGTTACATCATTTGTCTGCTTCTTTCATGAGTGATATTGAATATTTCCCCACCGACACAATGAGTTGGTTTCCGTGATGCGAAACAGGTACGTACCGGTCTATGTTTTTTAGCTGTATAGTGCTCTGATATAGTGCCGCATCTAACTAACTAGTGCGATGCTCCTCGAAGGAAGTTCACCTCAAGATTATAGCACCTAGACGTTGAACTGTCTTTTTTCAAGGGTTTTCTAATCCACTTTCTTCGCCATATTATGACAACATTAAAGACATCTGTGAGTCGAACTGGATTCACCTTCCTATATTTTTATGACCTTGATTTAAACTGAAAAACTCAGGCTACATCTGAGCGATGAAATCTCACTTCATGTCTCAGATCACTTATATCGATTTTCCTCCTGACGGCTGGATCTCGCATGCTTTCCCT